>JAVLUZ010000276.1:0-44809 GCA_036768485.1 Mermis nigrescens
AAATGAGACTAGACAAAGTTTTACACACATAGTTAAGAACGGTCAGAAAAAATGCCAATAAACTGCTCGACCAACTCAGTCAGGGTTCACTCACTTTGAGAACGCTAACGAATCTGCTTGACCGTCTATAAAAAATTTAGGACTAAGTTAAATTTGATTCATCCTTTGTACCGCCATCGGTTAATCCATTGCTTTATGTTAGAACCATTTTCAAGGCTACTCGTACGATATTAGAAGTTACAGAAAATGGATAATAGCTCGTATAAAAAAGTATCGTAGAATATGTACATTATTTTGTTAGGTATCACTGATCGTCTGATATCAAGAATCATGATTTAAAATAATAAAATCATCAGCGTACAATGTGGTCCGAAACTGGCTGCGCTTCGATGTACGAGGAAAGAATTTGAAATTCGTTGCATTAGACACATACAAATTTTATTTTCGAAATTGTATGAAGAAATATTTGGTGAGCTGCCTGCTTCAATGTGTTGTAAAGTCCTCTTTACACCAGGTGGTACTTTTATGGAATATTTTCTGTAAAATAATTACAAGTGCATAAGGGTATTCAGCAATGGAAAGCGCATTTTTTTCCTTTAAGGTGCAAAAAACTGCAAAATATTGTTAAGCGGCTGAGTGAACTAATGAATGACAGAACTGAACAAGCTTCCGGTGGTAAAACTGGGTTTAATATAGCATATGTGAACGAATCTTTGTATTCAGTTGCGGATATATGATTTTTTCTTAGGGAGGGAGTACCCCAATTTTGAAAAAAATAGTCAAAAATAAGTCCAAAAAGGTGTCCGCCACGTACGCAATATCGTTTTTTCAGTGTCAATGTTGCTATTCCGATTCAAAATTGATTTCGGGTCAACTTTTTCTTAAAAAACCTTAGAATTTCCGACAATTTTTGTCAAAAAAATTATTAAATTTCTTTGACTTGCGAAAATGTGGCGCAAAGCATTCAAATTTATGCAGAAGATTGTTTAGAAGCTCGAATAACAACTCGATATCCTGAATTTAGAGCATTCGACGCGGAGTGTCTACAATTTTTAAGCTTCCGCTTGAAAATTGAAGAAAACCATGCTGAAACAGCTATTATCGCTTTTGAAATCGTTTTAGATTTTATTCTTCGAGCAAAAGTTTGACTTATAGGCCGTTAAAAAATGAAATAAAAGTCATTATTAGGTTTCTTTTGGCGCAAAGCGTCAAAAAATTCGATAAACTGTGACTACGACGGCCAAACGTCATTACTAATGACATATCCATTCTTTATCTCATCAAATATTCTGGGCCTAGGGGGGCGGCCGACCCTTCCCCGCCCCCCCCCTTGGATCCGCTCCTGTTCGTAAAACACAAATCGCTGGCAGTTGGCCTAAATATTACACACGGTCTTAACAATGACATTTTTGCCCATCTAATGCAATTTAGTCTCAAAATTTTATGTTTATTCTATATTAGCTATAGTCATAACGTGCCGGGTTGCAGATTTTTCTAATACGATCGTCTAAATGACAAAAATTAAATGTTAGGAAAATAACGAAATCACAAGTTGTTCTTTAAAATTGCTGTTAATGGTCTCTTAATTTAACCTTCAGGGTTGTACGGATGTGTATTCGCAGCATTCACAAAGACCTGGCATTCAAATCTAACGAAAAATTGGAGCATTCATATTTTAAAAATCGTGCTTAGAAGACGCACCACACGATTACTGTCTGATAGAGATGAAGAATTATACACTTAGGACGAACGCTTTATTATAATGTGCTTTCTCCATAATGTGAATATAAGCGTACATGTCGAAATAAACTCATTTTAATGAAAAATCAGAAGCTTTTCCAGAAGAGCTGATCACTGGTGACTATTGCAAGGTGTCAGTCCTATCATATGGATGTATATTATGAAGATCATGCTTATGCAACTCGTTTACTAGACTAAACGAAGGTAAATACTAAATTTGTACATTTTAGAAAGAAAAATCGAAATGTACACATTTTTGGGCAACAGTGCGCAAGGTCTATTAAATTTTGCCATTGATAGCGTTCATCGACTGTTGAGCTATCAATAATAATATTTAGTGGATTTTTTATTTGATCTAGGGTAGAAAGTCAAACTTCCATTTTGAAAGACTCATTAGGTTCCATCAATATGTCTTACTGATTGCAAATTGGTGTCCTGGGTTCTGAGGTACAAAGTGAGAATTAGGTGCAGGTTGAAAGAAAGCATGCATAATAAACTAGAAAAAATTACGGAAAAACTAAACTCATGTTATATCACTTGCATCATTAGAAATATGAATTGAGCTTGCGCAAGGTTCTTACAACCTTAACAATTTACCCCCTCAGAATTATTAAGTCTACCTTGTATTATAAAGTATACTAGGTACATGCTGTACTACTTAACAATATTTTTAATTGTATTTTGGTTTGCCGCATTTCTCGATATTAAACTAACGTAAGAACACCAATTGGAAACTGATATTATAAACAGGTTGATTAAACAATAATTACACCTTTAGCATTCTTCATCGGGCAGCGCTAACTTCTTGCGTTTTTGCGCTATGGATTGATGGACTTAATTAATTGACCAAAAGCGACATACAACCCAAGAAAAGCGAATTACGGGGAAATTATGACGGCAGAATATTAGGAGTAAATGTGATATTACCGCCTTCTTCGTGCACGTCATAAAAGTCTGAATACACCTGCTGATCTTCAAGTAATTGTCACGTTTAGTGCGATTAAACCTATTTCTTTACTTATATTATTTACCTTAGCACGCTTTGATAATTTTAGCGGGCTTCTTTAAACTTAATTTCTCACTCAATCTATCGCAAAACGCGTGACACTTATTTATCAAGAACACAGAGACTTTTGGATTATTTTATTTAGAAAAATAATCTTTTAACGATGTTAGACACTAGACAATTTACAGAATTTGGTAAGACGAAAACGATTACTCACGTTTCTATAATGAACGACGAACTGCATTGGCGACTTATCGTAAGCAGAAACAAAAAGATGTTAAAATCTCAGTGATAACGTTGAGTGTGAAACAGGGTACAGTAAAGTCGTGAGCACACGTGGGCGTTGGTGAGGGAGCAAAACTGTTGATCCGAATTTGAGCGGAATAAGTTAGCGGTCTGAGTCGGAAGTACTAATCGTCGGAAAACAACGCGGTGTGACTGAGCGAAATATGCATCGTAATCTGCTTTATATAGAACTTTCAAATTTTTCTCAGATTGATGGATGATCTGGCGAACTGCCATGTGAGGGTTTGGGTCTGCTGATCTTTGGGGATCATTTACATGGATTAGGTATGTTTTACATGCTTTCGGACAACGCCCATAGTATTTTCACTTTCTCCAAACTTTTGACCCTTTTGTCCCTGTGCGAGCTGTATTTTGTGTGCTGCTTTTGTTCTTCGCACCCGTCGCTTAACATAGCGGAAGCATACCTGCATGTTTAAAGCGAATTTGCGCATACTAACGTGCTAAAGCCTACCTGTACTTTATTACATCTATAACGATATAAAATGCTCGTTTTTTTACTAATTGTAATGGATTATCCGGATTAATTCCGGATAACTGTCGGATTAAAACTGACTTTCGCTCTTTTGTATCGTTTCCCTGATCGCCTAAATCAACTTCCATCCACTCCGATCTTAATCTCTTTTGCAATCGCCCTTTTTCCGCATTTCTCAGCGTGCTCCTTACAGATTTAACATGTTCGTACATTATTTCACGCATAATAATGATATTAATTGGAATATATTTTCAAATTCGTGCAATTTTGTATAGAGGCTTGCATAAGACATGAAAGAAACGATGCAATGATATAGACAATTTTTTTTTGCCTTTTCGAGCGATAATATAATAGTTAAACGATACACGAAAATCAAGATATTTTGGTATGATTAACTCATATAAATTACAAGAAACAATCAGTATATAGCGTTACTTGACACGCCCCTTCTTAGGCTCAGCCGTCCTCGGCTGACGGTTGTCGACGGCTTCCCAGAAAATAGCGGTGTCCGATATCCGCGGCTGGGGTGTCAACATTTGTAGTTTGGATAAGTTCCTCTGCGTCCATGGCTAGTTTCTTTCTAGCAAGTCATTCATCTTCGTGTACTTTCTCTATTTCGTTTCCTTCTTTTTCTGGGGTAGCTTGCAAGTGATTGTAATACTTTTTGACGCGATTTACATGTACAACTTGGTTACGATTGTCAGCAGTGTAAATTTTTATATTGGGGTAGGTCACCTCAACGATACGGTATGGTCCCGTGTAAACTGGTAGTAACTTTTTAGGTATGCCACGACTTATAGCCTCGTTTTCTAGAAGAATTAAGTTACCTATTTTACACTCTGTATCTTTTGCTTTCACATTTCGCTCTTCCTTGTATTTTTGCTTTGAAATCTCAATTTGTTTTTGCACTTTAGTGAGCGCCTCTGAAAAATGGTTTTTGACTTCATCCTCATATGTTTCGAGATCTATTAGGTAAAAAAGTCGGTTGTAGTTTATTACTGAGTCTATTGGAAGCTTAGGCGTCTGTCCGTACATGAGTAGGAAGGGACTAAATCCTGTCGTTTCATTGTCATGTATATTAGTGGCGAAAACCGCATATGGGAGGCGATCATCACAATCATTTCTGTTCTTTTCTAGATACCTTCTTATTCTAATGACAAGGGTCTGATTTGCTCTTTCGACCTCTCTATTGGCCATTGGGTGATAGGCCGTTGTAAATACCCTATGCAATGTAAACAAGCTCGTTATTTCTTTCATAACTTCTGATGTAAAATCAGAACCACGATCAGATTGAAGAATCTGTGGGACTCCATGTCTGCACACGATTTGTGTCACAAAAAGTTTCGCAATTGTACGAGCAATAATATCTTCCGTAGAAAACGCTTTAATGTACTTGTTGAAATAGTTAACAAACACAACAATGTATTTATTTCCGCTTTCAGTTAAATTTAGCGTCCCTACTGCGATTCGCTCAAAAGGGCCCGAAGATGAAATCGGTTTAATACTTGCAGCAATTTTTTGTCGCGCGGGTTTGTTACACTGGCAAATGTCACACAATTTACAATATTCTGTGATTTGCTTAGACATGCCTTGCCAAAAATATTTTTCCGCAACTAATCGTCCAGCTTACCGCGCACCAACGTGTCCAACGAGCTTATCATCATGATGGCTCTGGATTAGTAAGGGTTTTAGCAGGGTAGGAACTACCAACCTTTTTATGTTATCATCGACTTTATAGAGGACTCCGTTTTCAATCAGAAAACCTTTTGGGCATTTTTGTTCAAAATAGCTTTTAACTCTAGGTCTTCTTGCTGTAGAAAACCTGTTCCCATTTCAGGCTTAGTGAGTGTAAAAGATATTTCTTTTTCCATTTTTACAACGTTTATTTCGACATTTTTATCATCCTCAATTTTTAGCCTGTTATCATCTATATCGTAATATTTTGTTTCGTGTGAATTTGTCAAACGGGATAATGAATCTGAGTTTCGATTTCTTGCACCTTTTCGCGGTACTACTGAAAGTTTTATTCCCGCTAACGCAAGTCCCCATTGTGCTATTCGGGCTGAGGGGTTCGATTTTTCTATAATTGATTTTACTGCAATGTGATCTGTTTCAATAATGACTTTTTGCTGGTACAGATAAGGTCGAAAATGCTTAATAAATTCGACCACTGCGAGTGTTTCTAACTCTGTGATCGCATAATTTTTCTCAGCAGGTTTTAGAGTGCAACTCGCTTAGGCTATTGGATGCTCTCGGTTGTCATTTTGTATTTGCGATAAAACACCTCCGATCCCGTTATACGAAGCGTCTGTTTGCAAAATAAACGGAAGTGCAAAATCAGGATGAGATAGGATGGGTGATTTTATTTATTTTTTCTTTCAAATCTTGAAAAGAATTATCCTGTTCTTCTTTCCAAACAAAACTTCTATCTTTTCTCAGCAAGCGATTACATGGTTCAGCAATTTTCGAACAATTCTCAATAAATTTTCGATGATAAGAGATGATACCCAAAAACGACTAATTTCCTTAACGTTTGTGGGGTGAGGCATTTCTTCTACAGCCTCTATCTTTTCGGGTTTGGTGAAATCCCTTGTCCTGAGATTACATACCCTATAAATAACGTTTCTTCTTGCGAGGATTTACATTTAGATAATTTTAATTTCGTGTTGGCCTCATTTAGTCTTTCAAGAAGCGTTTATAGCCCCGTCATCATCTCGTGATGATTGGGGGCGAAGATTGAGATATCGTCTAAATACACAAGGCAGACGCTCCATAGAAGACCAGATAGAACAATGTCCATGAGGCGGGAAAACGATGCCAGCACATTACAAAGTCCGAAAGGTAAGTAATTAAAGTCGTATAAACCTACTGGTGTGTTAATTGCTGTTTTTTCTTTATCTGCCACCTTAATTGGAATTGTATAATAGGCATTGGATTGATCCAATGTCGTGAAATATCTCATACCTTTCAGCGTGTCCAAAATATCATCGATTCTCGGTAAAGGATAAACATTCTTTTGTAAGAATATTTACACCTCGAAAATCAATGCACATTTTGTGTTTCCCATCCTTTTTTCGTACTAATACTACGTTTGTTGACCAGGGAGAAACGCTAGATCTAATAATTTCCTTATTTTCGAGTTTTGTCACCTCATCTATTACTATTTGTTTCTCTGCTGGTGAAGTACAGTATGGATGGTTATGTATAGGTGTGCTTTTTTGCTTTTACTTCACCGTTCTCCAAATTAATTATATTTTGGTTTATAATTAATTTTTTCAAAATTTATTTGTTCACAAATAAATATTTAGGTATCCGTTTTTATCCTAAACTTTTTATGTAAAAGTTCGCAGAAGGCGTTGGCCAGTCGACTACAGCACGGAAGAAAAACACGGAAAGGGCCGGCCAAAAACTGACTAAAAATCACGAAAAAGAGTCAAAGGAGTGTTTAATGTTCTCCGCTTTTCCGAAATTTATTTTCTCGGCTATTCTGAGTTCTATTCTCCCGTCAAAAAAAAGAATGCAAGATTTAGATACCGAGGGCGCTCAAAAAGCTGGGCTGGGAGGCAACTTAATCCTCCGAGATGATTTCCAGATACCCAATCACAAAACCCTCACGCCTATAAATTGATTATTTTCACGCCGAAAAAATAAGAATGCAAGATTTTGAGACTTAGGGCGCTTAAAAAGCTGGGCTGGGAGGCAACTTAATCCTCCGGGATGATTCCCACAAATACCCTGTCACAAAACCTTCAAGCTTCTGTTTGTGCAAAGTCACGCTTCACGCTGCCCCTTTTCAGAGAATATATCGCGATTCGAAACACCCAAAATAAACGCAAAGTAGGACGACCTTGCTGTCTTGATTTTTTTAAATTTATCTTTAATCAATAATTTAATATAATTCACAATAATTAGAACGGTGTGTTGGAGGCAAAATATGAAAAACTCCCAAGGGGAAAATACGCCATCATATTTTTCAGGAGTAAAGTCTAAAGCTAAAACGAATTTTCAGAAATCTGAAAACATTAAAAGCCCGAAAGTTAAGGCCGTAGGCTTGATCCTACTTTCTGCGCCACAAAATATGTCACGTTTAGTGCGATTAAACCTATTTCTTTACTTATATTATTTACTTTAGCACGCTTCGATAATTTTAGCGCGCTTCTTTGAACTTAATTTCTCACTCAACCTATCGCAAAACGCGTAACACTTATTTATCAAAAACAGAGACTTTTAAATTATTTTATCTAGAAAAATAATCATTTAACGATGTTTGACACTAGACACTTTATAGAATTTGGTAACACGAAAACGATTACTCACGTTTCTATAATGAAAGACGAAATGCGTTGGCGATTGATCGTAAGCAGAAACAAAAAGATGTTGAAATCTTAGTGATAACGTTAAATGTGAAACACGGTACGGTAAAGTCGTGAGCACACGTGGGCGCTGGTGATGGAGCAAAAGTGTTGATGCGAATTTGAGCGGAATAAGTTAGCGGTCTGAGTCGGAAGTACCAATCGACAGAAAACAACGGTGTGACTGAGCCAAATATGCATCGTAATCTGCTTTATATAGAACTTTCAAATTTTTCTCAGATTGGTGGATGATCTGGCGAGCTGCCAGGTGAGGGTTTGGGTCAACTGTTATTTGGGGATCATTTACATGGATTGGGTATGTTTTACATGCTTTCGGGCAACGCCCATAGTATTTTCACTTTCTCCGAAATTTTGCCCCTTTTGTCCCTGTGCGAGCTGTATTTTGTGTGCTGCTTTTGTTCTATTGCATCCGTCGATTAACATGACGGAAGCACACCTGCATGTTTAAAGTGGATTTGCGCATACTAACGTGCTGAAGCCTACCTATACTTTAGTATATCTATAACGCTGTTAAATACTCGTTTTTTACTAATTTTAATGAATTATCTGGAATAATTCCGGATAACTGTCAGATTAAAACTGTCTTTCGCTCTTTTGTGTCGTTTCCCTGATCGCCTAAATCAACTTCCATCCACTCCGATCTTAATCTCTTTTGCAATCGCCCTTTTTCCACATTTCTCAGCGTGCTTCTTACAGATTTAACATGTACGTACATTATATCGCGCGTAATAATGATATTAATTAGAATGTGTTTTTAAATTCGTGCAATTTTGTACACAGGCTTGCATAAGACATCAAAGAAACGATGCAATGATATAGACAATTTTCTTTCGCCTTTTTAAGCGAGAATATAATAGTTAAACGATTCACGAAAATCAAGATATTTTGGTATGATTAACTTATATAAATTACGAGAAACAATCAGTATATAGCGTTACTTGACATAATGACAAAAGCTGTGTGTTATGAGGGTAATATTCGCCCACAGGCAAAATTATGACTTGCTGCTATTACTAATCTTCATCACTCATGTGCATGGAGGTGTGGGAGCTCCGGACCAGAAAACCAACTGGGGGAGTTCATGGGTTCTAGATCCTCCAGAATGAAAAAATGAAAAATTAGTTCGAAAAAAGTAGGCAAAATGAAGCAAAAACGGATGAAAATCGAAAATTTGCTTTAAAAATTGCTTTAAATTGACCAAAACTGTAACACTGTGTAATAACGTAGTATTTATGCTATTTTAGTGCTTATACCAGTTGTTGAGTCATTTTGCTCAAAAAGCTTAATTTTTGAATCCCTCACATCTGCTGATTTCCCCCCCACTAGATCGGCCATGCAGTGCACCTATGGTCCGAACGCTTAGGGCTTCTGTTGAATACAATTTTTGGCAATTCGGCTCCGTCGTACCCCAAAATTCGGCTGCTGCCCATGTATGGTCACCACCTCCATATCGATCTCTCATCATTATTGTTTTCTAGCATATCTCTTTCTTTATATCTTTAATTTTAATGTATTATTTAATTTTTAGTTTAGGCATTTTTAGCTTGAAGAATCGAACTCATCAATATGGAAATCTCTCCGATAATCTTCATTTTCAAATTATATCGCAAACATTTTTTTACCTATGTTTTGATATTACTGATTACTATAGATAAATTATTTACTGATTTTCAATAATGGGTTTAATTATCTAAAATTTTATCAACGGTATTTATTTAATTAGATAATTAATTTAAGAAATACTTTCATAAAATGAATTAACCAAACATTATTTCATTATTGATAATTTTACTAATTATTTCAGTAAATTATAAATTTTTAAATTTTTAGCGATTTTTCTAATTCGATTATTTTGTCGTCTGCTTATTTCATTTTTTATAAAATATTCTTCTATTATCATTTTTGACCCTAATTATATTTACTTCTATCAATTATATTTTACTTTACTTCTTACTTTTGAATGTTTTCATCTTTTTTATTATATCTTTATATCTCCATTTTAATCTTATTTTCGATCCTATCTTTTAGAATTGAAAAAGGATAAGATCAAAAAAGCGACTTCTTTCATTATTTTGTATTTTTTCCAATTTTCTTAATTTTTTATAATAAATTATTCATATAATTTTTATATCTGATTAAACGGATGTTTAAGTCGGTAAATGCCGAAAATTTATTACCGCATTTAGGAAAATCTCTAGTCGATTACACCTTGCAGCGATGAGACATGTTGGCGCTAATGATTCCTTATATGGTCGATCTAATATTTGTGATACGTGCATGTACATTTAAAAGCTTACTCAGTGATATCTAGTTAATTAGCATGGAAAAATGCCCTTCGTTGGAACAAAAAGTTCGAGTATACTGGGAACGTTTGGAATTCAAAATGAGTTCCTTTGCATGCAAAAGTAGGCAAAATCTGCTACAAAAAGTTTCTGAACAATGCGAAAAATCGATATACTTTCTGCGACCTCTGAGCATTGTATTGCATTCCAAACTTCTAACGAGGTTCTACAAGGCTCCGGCTTTCGGCTTATGGTCGTCGATCGAATATAAGCATGACCAACATATCCCAGGGTGCTTGTTAAAATCTATCGCCGCATGGATGACTTCAGTAGTCCCTGAGACTATTATTCAAGTCGGAAAGCAGTTTTTACGGCCATATTTTCTGCAAAAAAATCCGCGGCAAATTTTTGACCTTTACCTGTTCATTTTTAGTAAAATTGATTGATAAATTAAAGCATTGCTAAAAATCAATTAAAGTGAATTAATCCTCGAAATTGACTACCATTGAATAATTAATCAACTCGACAAATCATTCTTTAATCATCCATCAATGCTTTTACAACTTCCGTATAGAAATGATATTATATAAAAAATTTCTCATCGGGAATTCCATTCTAAATTTTTTCTATCACCAAAGAAGAGTCTGATTAAAATGAGACTACGGATAATCGTGGGAGAAAAACTGTTTTGCAAGTGAACAATCGAATTTTAAGATCATTCGGGGCTAAATTTTAAAACAATGAAAGATTAGTCACAGGAATGTTCTCGTTAAATAAGTATCTGCGTGTATAATTTGCCGTACATTCTCGTGAATACTAGCAAGTCAACACAATACATTTTTCACAATTTACCGTTCTTTTTTATCCATTATCACCATTATCAAAAACTAAGGACCTTAATTAACCAACACAAATAGATGTGAATACTTTACCTGGGCGTGATGGAGGGGTTTGGTAGTATGCACCCCAAAAACCGAAATGACTCCCAGAATTTAATTTTTGAAATTCTTTTTGCTTTTCGCAATTTTTTGATGCTAATGGATTGTGCTCGATGGAACACGCTAAAAATGGTGTTTATTTCGCCATACCACCATTTTTAAGACCATTTTTCGACCTTTGAAAAATCTTGCATCCCCTTCCCACAGAATTTAGGTGCTGCCTACGTATGGAGCTAAGCTGATCAATGGATAAAATCTCGGGTAAAACACAATTACATGCTCATAAATCGAGTTGAATGAATTAGTTTCGTGTTCAGTAGTCGATCTTCTATTTACCATGATGTTACCTCAGTCGAAGGGTACCATGACTAAACGGTTTTAAAGTCTTTGTTAAATCACATAAGATTTACATACTTTGGCAATTATTGATTTCTTTTTAAGCAATGTTTTATGTTCTTTCTAAATATGTGAGGTATTTTTCACGAAAATTATTTTTTAGTGAGTCACGATTGAAAACCTGCCACAATGTATAAGCATGGGCACCTGATGGATATTTATGCAAAGTAAAACAAGAAAGAGTATACATCTTTTAAGCATGAATTGTTAATATACATTCGAAAAGGAAGAGACCACTAAGTTTTTTACTAGAATTATATTGTATCAATAATTCAGTTTTTGCTATATCACTGTAAATGTGCCAAAAGATGCTTATTTTTTACTAAAATATAATGTCTCGTAGAGCTAAAGCATTAAAAACGATGTGATTAGAGCTAAAATGAGACTAGACAAAGTTTTACACATATAGTCATGAACGGTCAGAAACAAATGCCAATAAACTGCTCGACCAACTCAGTCAGAGATCACTCACTCAGAGAATGCTATCGAATCTGCTTAACCGTATATGAATAATTTAGGACTAAGTTAAATTCGATTCATCCTTTGCACCGCCATCTGTTAACCTATCGCTTTGTGTTAGAATCATTTTCAAGGCTAGTCATACGATATTGAAAGTTGCAGCAAATGGCTAATAGCTCTTATAAAAAAAGTATTGTAGAATAGGTACATTATTTTGTTAGATATCACTGATCGTCTGATATCAAGAATCATGATTCAAAATAATCAAATCATCAGCGTAAAACGTGGTCCGAAAACTGGCTGCGCTTCGATGTACGAGGAAAGAATTTGAAGTTCGTTGCATTAAATACATAAAAATTTTATTTTCGATATTGTATGAAGAAATGTTTGGTGAGCTGCCTGCTCTCAATGTGTCTGTAAAGTCCTCTTTACACCCTAGTCATGTTATGCTTTAATCTTCAAGTTTTTATGCATCGCATAACTTTATTAATTAGGTGGTACTTTTATGCAATATTTTCTGTAAAATAATTACAAGTGCATAAGGGTATTCAGAAATGGAAAGCGCAATTTTTTCCTTTAAGGTGCAAAAAAATTGCAAAATATCGATAAGCGGGTGGGTGAAGTAATGAACGACAGAACTAAACAAGTTTCAGGTGTTAAAACTGGATTTAATATAGCATATGTAAATGAATCTCTGTAATCAGTTGCGGATATATGATTTTTCTTAGGGAGGGGGCACCCCAATTTTGAAAAAAATAGTCAAAAATTAGTCCAAAAAGGTGTCCGCCACGTACGAAATATCGTTTTTTAGTGTCAATGTTGCTATTCCGATTCAAAATTGATTTCGGGTCAACTTTTTCTTAAAAAACCTTAGAATTTCCGAAAATTTTTGTCAAAAAAATTATTAAATTTCTTTGACTTGCGAAAATTTGGCGCAAAGCATTCAAATTTATGCAGAAGATTGTTTAGAAGCTCGAATTACAGCTCGATATCCTGAATTTAGAGCATTCGACGCGGAGTGTCTACAATTTTTAAGCTTCCGCTTGAAAATTGAAGAAAACTATGCTGAAACAGCCATTATCGCTTTTGAAATCGTTTTAGAATTTATTCTTCGAGCAAAAGTTTGACTTAAAGGCCGTTAAAAAATGAAATAAAAGTCATTATTAGGTTTCTTTTGGTGCAAAGCGTCAAAAAATTCGATAAACTGTGACCACGACGGCCAAACGTCATTACTAATGACATATCCATTCTTTATCTCATCAAATATTCTGGGCCTAGGGGGGCGGCCGACCCTTCCCCGCCCCCCCCCTTGGATCCGCTCCTGTTCGTAAAACACAAATCGCTGGCAGTTGGCCTAAATATTACACACGGTCTTAACAACGACATTTTTGCCCATCTAATGCAATTTAGTCTCAAAATTTTATGTTTATTCTATATTAGCTATAGTCATAACGTGTCGGGTTGCAGATTTTTCTAATACGATCGTCTAAATGACAAAAATTAAATGTTAGGAAAATAACGAAATCACAAGTTGTTCTTTAAAACTGCTGTTAATGGTCTCTTAATTTAACCTTCAGGGTTGTACGGATGTGTATTCGCAGCATTCACAAAGACCTGGCATTCAAATCTAACGAAAAATTGGAGCATTCATATTTTGAAAATCGTGCTTAGAAGACGCACCACACGATTACTGTCTGATAGAGATGAAGAATTATACACTTAGGACGAACGCTTTATTATAATGTGCTTTCTCCATAATGTGAATATAAGCGTACATGTCGAAATAAACTCTTTTAATGAAAAATCAGAAGCTTTTCCAGAAGAGCTGATCACTGGTGACTATTGCAAGGTGTCAGTCCTATCATATGGATGTATATTATGAAGATCATGCTTATGCAACTCGTTTACTAGACTAAACGAAGGTAAATACTAAATTTGTACATTTTAGAAAGAAAAATCGAAATTTACACATTTTTGGGCAACAGTGCGCAAGGTCTATTAAATTTTGCCATTGATAGCGTTCATCGACTGTTGAGCTATCAATAATAATATTTGGTGGATTTTTTAGTTGATCTAGGGTAGAAAGTCAAACTTTCATTTTGAAAGACTCATTAGGTTCCATCGATATGTCTTACTGATTGCAAATTGGTGTCCTGGGTTCTGAGGTACAAAGTGAGAATTAGGTGCAGGTTGAAAGAAAGCATGCATAATAAACTAGAAAAAATTACGAAAAAACTAAACTCATGTTATATCACTTCCATCATTAGAAATATGAATTGAGCTTGCGCAAGGTTCTTACAACCTTAACAATTTACCCCCTCAGAATTATTAAGTCTACCTTGTATTATAAAGTATACTAGGTACATGCTGTACTACTTAACAATATTTTTAATTGTATTTTGGCTTGCCGCATTTCTCGATATTAAACTAACGTAAGAACACCAATTGGAAACTGATATTATAAACAGGTTGATTAAACAATAATTACACCTTTAGCATTCTTCATCGGGCAGCGCTAACTTCTTTTCTGCGCTATGGATTGATGGACTTAATTAATTGACCAAAAGCTACATACAACCCAAGAAAAGCGAATTACGGGGAAATTATGACGGCAGAATATTAGGAGTAAATGTGATATTACCGCCTTCTTCGTGCACGCCATAAAAGTCTGAATACACCTGCTGATCTTCAAGTAATTGTCACGTTTAGTGCGATTAAACCTATTTCTTTACTTATATTATTTACCTTAGCACGCTTCGATAATTTTAGCGGGCTTCTTTAAACTTAATTTCTCACTCAATCTATCGCAAAACGCGTGACACTTATTTATCAAGAACACAGAGACTTTTGGATTATTTTATTTAGAAAAATAATCCTTTAACGATGTTAGACACTAGACAATTTACAGAATTTGGTAAGACGAAAACGATTACTCACGTTTCTATAATGAACGACGAACTGCATTGGCGACTTGATCGTAAGCAGAAACAAAAAGATGTTAAAATCTTAGTGATAACGTTGAGTGTGAAACAGGGTACGGTAAAGTCGTGAGCACACGTGGGCGTTGGTGAGGGAGCAAAACTGTTGATCCGAATTTGAGCGGAATAAGTTAGCGGTCTGAGTCGGAAGTACTAATCGTCGGAAAACAACGCGGTGTGACTGAGCGAAATATGCATCGTAATCTGCTTTATATAGAACTTTCAAATTTTTCTCAGATTGATGGATGATCTGGCGAACTGCCATGTGAGGGTTTGGGTCTGCTGATCTTTGGGGATCATTTACATGGATTAGGTATGTTTTACATGCTTTCGGGCAACGCCCATAGTATTTTCACTTTCTCCGAACTTTTGACCCTTTTGTCCCTGTGCGAGCTGTATTTTGTGTGCTGCTTTTGTTCTATCGCACCCGTCGCTTAACATAGCGGAAGCATACCTGCATGTTTAAAGCGAATTTGCGCATACTAACGTGCTAAAGCCTACCTATACTTTATTACATCTATAACGCTATAAAATGCTCGTTTTTTTACTAATTGTAATGGATTATCCGGATTAATTCCGGATAACTGTCGGATTAAAACTGACTTTCGCTCTTTTGTATCGTTTCCCTGATCGCCTAAATCAACTTCCATCCACTCCGATCTTAATCTCTTTTGCAATCGCCCTTTTTCCGCATTTCTCAGCGTGCTCCTTACAGATTTAACATGTTCGTACATTATTTCACGCATAATAATGATATTAATTGGAATATATTATCAAATTCGTGCAATTTTGTATAGAGGCTTGCATAAGACATGAAAGAAACGACGCAATGATATAGACAATTTTCTTTTGCCTTTTCAAGCGATAATATAATAGTTAAACGATACACGAAAATCAAGATATTTTGGTATGATTAACTCATATAAATTACAAGAAACAATCAGTATATAGCGTTACTTGACACGCCCCTTCTTAGGCTCAGCCGTCCTCGGCTGACGGTTGTCGACGGCTTCCCAGAAAATAGCGATGTCCGATATCCGCGGCTGGGGTGTCAACATTTGTAGTTTGGATAAGTTCCTCTGCGCCCATGGCTAGTTTCTTTCTAGCAAGTCGTTCATCTTCTTGTACTTTCTCTATTTCGTTTCCTTCTTTTTCTGGGGTGGCTTGCAAGCGATTGTAATACTTTTTGACGCGATTTACATGTACAACTTGGTTACGATTGTCAGCAGTGTAAATTTTTATATTGGGGTAGTTCACCTCAACGATACGGTATGGTCCCGTGTAAACTGGTAGTAACTTTTTAGGTATGCCACGACTTATAGCCTCGTTTTCTAGAAGAATTAAGTCACCTATTTTACACTCTGTATCTTTTGCTTTCACATTTCGCTCTTCCTTGTATTTTTGCTGTGAAATCTCAATTTGTTTTTGCACTTTAGTGAGCGCCTCTGAAAAATGGTTTTTGACTTCATCCTCATATGTTTCGAGATCTATTAGGTAAAAACGTCGGTTGTAGTTTATTACTGAGTCTATTGGAAGCTTAGGCGTCCGTCCGTACATGAGTAGGAAGGGACTAAATCCTGTCGTTTCATTGTCATGTATATTAGTGGCGAAAACCGCGTATGGGAGGTGATCATCACAATCATTTCTGTTCTTTTCTAGATACATTCTTATTCTAGTGACAAGGGTCTGATTTGCTCTCTCGACCTCTCTGTTGGCCATTGGGTGATAGGCCGTTGTAAATACCCTGCGCAATGTAAACAAGCTCGTTATTTCTTTCATAAGTTCTGATGTAAAATCAGAACCACGATCAGATTGAAGAATCTGTGGGACTCCATGTCTACACACGATTTGTGTCACAAAAAGTTTCGCAATTGTACGAGCAGTAATATTTTCCGTAGCAAACGCTTTAATGTACTTGTTGAAATAGTTAACAAACACAACAATGTATTTATTTCCGCTTTCAGTTAAATTTAGCGGCCCTATGCTGTCTACTGCGATTCGCTCAAAAGGGCCCGAAGATGAAATCGGTTTAATACTTGCAGCAATTTTTTGTCGCGCGGGTTTGTTACACTGGCAAATGTCACACGTTTTACAATATTCTGTGATTTGCTTAGACATGCCTTTCCAAAATATTTTTCCGCAACTAATCGTCCAGCTTTCCGCGCACCAACGTGTCCGACGAGCTCATCATCATGATGGCTCTGGATTAGTAAGGGTTTTAGCAGGGTAGGAACTACCAACCTTTTTATGTTATCATCGACTTTATAGAGGACTCCGTTTTCAATCAGAAAACCTTCTGGGCATTCTTGTTCAAAATAGTTTTTAACTCTAGGTCTTCTTGCTGTAGAAAACCTGTTCCCATTTCAGGCTTAGTGAGTGTAAAAGATATTTCTTTTTCCATTTTTACAACGTTAATTCCGACAATTTTTATCATCCTCAATTTTTAGCCTGTTATCATCTATATCGTAATATTTTGTTTCGTGTGAATTTGGCAAACGGGATAATGAATCTGAGTTTTGATTTCTTGCACCTTTTCGCGGTACTACTGAAAGTTTTATTCCCGCTAACGCAAGTCCCCATCGTGCTATTCGGGCTGAGGGGTTCGATTTTTCTATAATTGATTTTACTGCAGTGTGATCTGTTTCAACAATGACTTTTTGCTGGTACAGATAAGGTCGAAAATGTTTAATAAATTCGACCACTGCGAGTGTTTCTAACTCTGTGATCGCATAATTTTTCTCAGCAGGTTTTAGAGTGCAACTCGCTTAGGCTATTGGATGCTCTCGGTTGTCATTTTGTATTTGCGATAAAACACCTCCAATCCCGTTATACGAGGCGTCTGTTTGCAAAATAAACGGACGTGCAAAATCAGAATGAGATAGGATGGGTGATTTCATCAATTTTTCTTTTAAATGTTGAAAAGAATTTTTCTGTTCTTCTTTCCAAACAAAACTTCTATCTTTTCTAAGCAAGCGATTTAATGGTTCAGCAATTTTCGAACAATTCTCAATAAATTTTCGATAATAAGAGGTGATACCCAAAAACGACTAAATTCCCTTAACGTATGTGGGCCGAGGCATTTCTTCTACTGCCTCTATCTTTTTTGGGTCTGGTGAAATCCCTTGTCCCGAGATTACATACCCTAAAAATAGCGTTTCTTCTTGCGAGAATTTACATTTAGATAATTTTAATTTCATGTTGGCCTCATTTAGTCTTTCAAGAAGCGTTTCTAGCCGCCTCATCATCTCGTGATGATTGGCGGCGAAGATTAAGATATCGTCTAAATACACAAGGCAGACGCTCCATTGAAGACCAGATAGAACAATGTCCATGAGCCGAGAAAACGATGCCGGCGCATTACATAGTCCGAAAGGTAGGTAAGTCAAACTCGTATAAACCTACCGGTGTGTTTAAATGCTGTTTTTTCTTTATCTTCCTCCTTAATTGGAATTGTATAATAGGCATTGGATTGATCCAATGTCGTGAAATATCTCATACCTTTCAGCGTGTCCAAAATATCATCGATTCTCGGTAAAGGATAAACATTCTTTTCGTAATATTATTTACACCTCGAAAATCAATGCACATTTTGTGTTTCCCATCCTTTTTTCGTACTAATACTACGTTTGTTGACCAGGGAGAAACGCTAGGTCTAATAATTTCCTTATTTTCGAGTTTTGTCACCTCATCTATTACTATTTGTTTCTCTGCTGGTGAAGTACGGTATGGATGCTTATGTATAGGTGTGCTTTTTTCAGCTTTTACTATACCGTTCTCCAAATTAATTATATTTTGGTTTATAATTAATTTGTTCAAAATTTATTTGTTCACAAATAAATATTTAGAGTATCCGTTTTTATCCTAAACTTTTTATGTAAAAGTTCGCTGAAGGCGTTGGCCAGTCGACTACAGCACGGAAGAAAAACACGGAAAGGGCCGGCCAAAATCTGACTAAAAATCACGAAAAAGAGTCAAAGGAGTGTTTAATGTTCTCCGCTTTTCCGAAATTTATTTTCTCGGCTATTCTGAGTTCTATTCTCCCGTCAAAAACAAGAATGCAAGATTTAGAGACTGAGGGCTGCTCAAAAAGCTGGGCTGGGAGGCAATTTAATCCTCCGAGATGATTTCCAGATACCCAATCACCAAAACCTTCACGCCTGTAAATTATTTATTTTCACGCCGAAAAAATTAAGAATGCAAGATTTTGAGACTTAGAGCGCTTCAAAAGCTCGGCTGGGAGGCAACTTAATCCTCCGAGATGATTTCCACAAATACCCTGTCACAAAACCTTCAAGCTTGTGTTTCTGAAAATACACGCTTCACGCTGCCCCTTTTCAGAGAATATATCGCGATTCGAAACTACTCAAAATAATAGCAAACTAGAACGACCTTGCTGTCTGTGATTTTCTTAAATTTATCTTTAATCAATAATTAAATATAAATCAAAATAATTAGAACGGTGTGTGTGGGAGGCAAAATATGAAAAACTCCGAAGGGGAAAATACGCCATCATATTTTTTATGAGTAAAGTCTAGAAGCTAAGACGAATTTTCAGAAATCAGGAAAAATTAAAAGCTTGAAACTTAAGGGCGTAGGCTTGGTCCTTCTTTCTGCGCCACAAAATATGTCACGTTTAGTGCGATTAAACCAATTTCTCTACGTATATTATTCACCTTAGCACGCTTAGATAATTTTAGCGCGCTTCTTTGAACTTAATTTCTCACTCAACCTATCGCAAAACACGTGACACTTGTTTATCAAGAACACAGAGAGTTTTTAATTATTTTATTTAGAAAAATAATCCTTCAACGATGTTAGACACTAGACACTTTACAGAATTTTGTAAGACGAAAACGATTTCTCACGTTTCTATAATGAACGACGAAATGCATTGGCGATTGATCGTAAGCAGAAACAAAAAGATGCTGAATATCTTAGTGATAACGTTAAGTGTGAAACATAGTACGGTAAAGTCGTGAGCACACGGTCTAGGACGTTTTGGCGACGCCGTTTTGGCGACGCCGTTTTGGCGACGCCGTTTTGGCGACGCCGTTTTGGCGACGCCGTTTTGGCGCCGGCCGTTATAGCGCCGGCCGTTTTAGCGACGGCCATTTTGGCGACGGCCGTTTTGACGCCAGACTGAAAGTTTTCCTCCAAAATTGCTGGAAATTAATGAGAACTGTACAATTACTTATTTTTAACGCTCAAAGAACTAATGTTATCATTTTAATCGGATGTTGAATCAGTTTTACAGAATCAGAGCAGAAATTTTTCGCAGACCTATGTAATTACTTGTACATATATAAATTTATTCATATGCATGCAGCATGCACGCACCAATAGTTCTGTTTCATTTATTGGAGAGCTTGTTAAATGAATTTAGTTTGCATAAATTAGGCTACAAAAAGTGATATATAAGCATGACGCAGACTTGCTCTTAGCAATGTCAAAAAGTCATCATACAACTCGATATATGTACTGTAATATTTTCTCTCTCATTAGTTTAAAACACTTTAGAAGCCAGTTTAAACTTTTATAAAAGCTCTCGAACAAAATGAAACCGACTACACATTGCACAATCTGTTACATTTTAGCTTTGAGATATTTGAAAAATTGAAAGTGACTACAAAAGTAACTTTAAGCTGATACTCATAAAAAGTAGAGTTGATTCAGAAGTTAGAATGCCCAGGGCAAAGGTTAAGGATCATGTAACGTGTAGTACCTACTATACATAGAAAGCGAATCGGATGAAACGCTTTACGTCGATTGGCTGGATTATTATTGTCTACTTTCGAATCACTATTGTAAAAGAAATCCAAAGAATTTTGAAGCAGACCATTGTAGGTCCAAAGGATTTTGAAACAGACACCAAGCCAATCGCTCGCGTAACTATAGATATGTAAAGTGCTGCGGTGCATACGTATATAGGTACACCTATTCATCATGCCTCCTTCGAAATCACACAATTACCTCCGCGCTCTCTTCCTCTTTTCATCTCATGACTGTTGGATGAAGTTTAAGTAAAAGATTTGGTATGTTTGTGTTTGTGTGTGTGTGTGTGTGTGTGTGTGTGTGTGTGTGTGTGTGTGTGTGTGTGTGTGTGTGTGTGTGTGTGTGTGTGTGTGTACTTTCGAATGAATTGCGTATCATTTTACGATTCATATTGATGATTTGCAAGTTAAGATGTTGCTCTGTTTAACTCTTTGGGCAGTACTTATTGTAAAATTAAAAAAAAAGCCCGAAGGATGAGCAGCCAGGCGGCCACACAGCAACTTTTATACCTACCTATTCATTCGTCGACCGGAAAGTGCCATCACTATCCAGATGTTGAATTCATAACTATTGAAAGCGAATTCATTTCTAAATTATAAGTACAGGGTGGCTCAAAAAACGAATCGCGTACTGACCCTCCTCAACCTCTGATATACTCACCACCAGTACCATCGTTTTTCCCTTTCTTGGTCTATTAGTATTCGTCAGCCAAAATTTTAGAAAATGGAAAGAATTTTTGGGCTTGGTTGGCATTTGTGGAAGATTTCATCAATGCAAAAATGAGTTTGAGAGGTGAAACTTTAGGAAATTTCCGGCGCTTCGTGCTGGATTGAAAAAATTTCGCACCCCTCTGACCTTTAGAGCCGCCCACCTACGGTCAAGAGCACCTACGCCTATTCGTTGATAACTACCTATGTATATATATATGTTTAATAGGTACCTACCACCTATTATGAAATCGTAGTGCGCAGAAATATGGAACAGGCTCCTGTGCTCACATTATTCCAGCAGTTTACAGTCAATTTGAGCACGTACATAAAGCTGAGGCGAATTAACACTAATTTTTGACGCTTAATATCATCAATCAAGCAATATCTATTGGCTTATACCCCTAAACCCCCCAAGCCCATCGTGTATGTAGATCAGTCGTTAGCCTCATAATTCCTTGAATTTTTCCGGCGCTGTGCGCCGGATAATAAATATTAATAACATTTACTTACTTTTTGCATTTTTGCTCACTAAATATGTATAGCCTGTTTCACTTAACTTTTGTGCTTTTACATTCCACGATTCTAAGTTGTTGCAAACAGAATTTCATGCACCAAGTTATGTGAAACAGACTATAGATATGCATGTGTATGTTAGCTCTCAAACAATTTCAATAGCAGAAACAGCTATGTATTTCAGCATATGTAGAATGCTAAAGCAGTCTTTTTGAAGAAATTTCGAAGAATATTTAATTCGGCGCCAAAACGGCCGTCGCTAAAACGGCCGGCGCTAAAACGGCCAGCGCCAAAACGGCCGTCGCCAAAACGGCCGGCGCCAAAACGGCCAGTGCCAAAACGGCCGTCGCCAAAACGGCGTCGCCAAAACGTCCCATTTCGTGAGCACACGTGGGCGTTGGTGAAGGAGCAAAACTGTTGATGCGAATTTGAGCGGAATAAGTTAGCGGTCTGAGTCGGAAGTTCCAATCGACAGAAAACAATGGTGTGACTGAGCCAAATATGAATCGTAATCTGCTTCATATAGAACTTTCAAATTTTTCTCAGATTGATGGATGATCTGGCGAGCTGCCAGGTGAGGGTTTGGGTCTGCTGATATTTGGGGATCATTTACATATGTTTTTTACATGCTTTCGGGCAACGCCCATAGTATTTTCACTTTCTTCGAACTTTTGACCCTTTTGTCCTTGCTGCATTTTGTGCGCTTCTTTTGTTCTATCGCATCCGTCGCTTAACATAGCGGAAGCATATCTGCATGTTTAAAGCGGATTCGCGCATACTAACGTGAAGCCTACGTATACTTTATTACATCTATAACGCTATTAAATGCTCGTTTTTTACTAATATTAATGGATTATCCGGATTAATTCCGGATAAGTGTCGGATTAAAACTGAATTTCGCTCTTTTGTGTCGTTTCCCTGATCTCCTAAATCAACCTCTATCCACTCCGATCTTAATCTCTTTTGCAATCGCCCTTTTTACCGCATTTCTAAGCGTGCTTCTTACAGATTTAACATGTATTATATCGTGCGTAATGGTGATATTAATTAGAATATGTTATTAAATTCGTGCAATTTTGTATACAGGCTCGCATAAGACATGAAAGAAACGACGCAATGATATAGACAATTTTCTTTTGCCTTTTGTCAAGCGAGACTATAACAGTTAAACGATTCACGAAAATCAAGATATTTTGGTATGATTAAGACATAAATTACAAGAAACAATCAGTGTGTAGCTTACTTGACATAATGACAAAAGCTGTGTGTTATTGAGGTAATATTCGCTCACGAGCAAAATTATAACTTGCTGCAATTACTTGTCTCCATCACTCAAGTGCATGGAGATCTGGGGGCTCCGGACCAGAAAACCGTTTTGGGGAGTTCAGGAGTTCTGGATCCTCCAGAATAAAAAAATGAAAAATTCGTTTGAAAAAATAGGCAAAATGAAGCAAAAACATATGAAAATCGAAAATTTGCTTTAAAAATTGCTTTAAATTGAACAAAACTGTAAAACTGTGTAATAACGTCGTTTTAATGCTATTTTAATTTTTGAATCCCTCACATCTTATGATTCCCCCCGCTAGATCGGCCATGCTGTGGACCTATGGTCCGAACGCTCAGGGCATCTGTTGAATACAATTATTGGCGATTCGGCTCCGTCGGACCCCCAAAATTCGGCTGCTGCCCATGTATGATCACCACCTCCATATCGATCTCTCATCATTATTGTTATCTAGCAAATCTATTTCTTTAAATCTTAAATTTTTATTTATTATTTAATTTTTAGTTCAGGCATTTTTAGCTTGAAGAATCGAACTCCTCAATATGGAAATCTCTCCGATAATCTTCATTTTCAAATTATATCGCAAATATTTTTTTACCAATTTTTTGATATTACTGATTACTATAGATAAATTATTTACTGATTTTCAATAATGGGTTTAGTTATCTAAGATTTTATCGCGTAGTATTTATTTAATTAGATAATTAATTTAAGAAATACTTTCATAAAATGAATTCACCAAACATTATTTCATTATTAATAATTTTACTATTTATTTCAGCAAATTATAAATTTTTAAGTTTTTAGCGATTTTTCTTATTCGATTATGTTGTCGTCTGCTTCTTTCATTTTTTATAAATAATTCTTCTATTATCATTTTTGACATTAATTATATTCACTTCTATCAATTATGTTTTACTTTACTTCTTACTTTTAAATGTTTTCATCTTTTTTATTATATCTTCATATCTCCATTTTAATCTTATTTTCGATCCTATCTTTTAAAATTGAAAAAGGATAAGATCAAAAAAGCGACTTCTTTCATTATTTTGTATTTTTTCTAATTTTCTTAATTTTTGTATTAAATTATTTATTTAATTTTTATATCTGATTAAACGGATGTTAAAGTCGGTAGATGCCGAAAATTTATTATCGCACTTAGGAAAATCTCTAGTCGATTACACCTTGCAGCGATGAAATATGTGGCGCTAATGATCCCTTATATGGTCGATCTAATATTTGTGATACGTGCATGTTAATTTAAAAGCTTATTCAGTGATATCTAGTTAATTAGCATGGAAAAATGCCCTTCGTTGAAACAAAAAGTTCGAGTATACTTGGAACGTTTGGTATTCAAAATGAATTCCTTTGCATGCAAAAGTAGGCAAAATCTGCTACAAAAAGTTTCTGAACAATGCGAAAAATCGAAATACTTTCTGCGACCTCTGAGCATTGTATTGCATTCCAAACTTCTCACGAGGTTCTACAAGGTTCCGGCTCTCTGCTTATGGTCGTCGATCAAATATAAGCATGACCAATATATCCCGGGGTGCTTGTTAAAAATCTATCGCCGCACGGATGACTTCATATTTTCTGCAAAAATTCCGCGGCAAATTTTTGACCTTTATTCATTCATTATTGATAAAATTGATTGATAAATTAAAGCATTGTTAAAAATCAATAAAACTAAATTAATCCTCGAAATTGACTACCATTGAATAATTAATTCACTAGACAAATCATTCTTTAATCATCCATCAATGCTTTTACAACTTTCTCAAGGCATAGCGCCCGTTTTTTCACTCATAGAAATGATATTGTATAAAAATTTTTCATTCGGAATTCCATTCTAAATTTTTTCTATCACCAAAGACGAGTCTGATTAAAATGAGACTCATGGATAATCGTGGAGAAAAACTGTTTTGCAAGTTGAACAATCGAATTTTAAGATCATTCGGGGCTAAATTTTGAAACTATGTAAGATTAGTCACGGTAATGCTCTCGTTAAATCAGTATTTGCGTGTATAATTTGCCGTACGTTCTCGTGAATACTAGCAAGTCAACACAATATATTTTTCACAATTTACCGTTCTTTTTTATCCATTATCAAAAAATGAAGACCTTAATTAACCAACACAAATAGATGTGAATACCTTAAGTGGGCGTGACGGAGGGGTTTGGGGTATGCACCGCAAAAACCGGAATAACCCCAGAATTTAATTTTCGAAATTCTTTTTGTTTTTTTCGCAATTTTTTGATGCGAATGGATAGTACTCGATGAGAAACGTTGAAAAATTGTGTTTTTCCGCTATACCACCATTCAAAGGTCATTTTTTGCCTTTGAAGGAATCTTGCATTCCCTCCTTGCAGAACTTTGGTGCCGCCCACTTATGGTGAGGACTATATAGCAACCAAATTCTGAAGGTATGGATAGCGGAAAGCCTGAAAAATCGCAAAAGCCTGTCGAAAAATATTCGGGGGTCTACCTCATATGCGGGGGAGGGCGGTAGTAGCTGGAATCTCAAAGTTCAAAGTATCCTTAAGAACAATTAACCTCCTTAAAAACTTGCAGAATTGAATTTTGGACATTTTTTTGCAATTTCGCTCTGCCAGACCACTAGAATTAGGTTGCTGTATGCGTATGGTTGTAGGGGTTTGATTATCCCAAAATTTAAAACACTCGTTCCCAAATTGAATTTTCGACGTTTTCCCGGGATTTGTACGATCTGCCCGACTAGCCTGGAATTCGAACGCTAATTCATAACATTAGGCAAATGACCAAAATTGTCATTTCTTGTTCCTCTTTCACTCTACCGTGTTTCGTTTAGACTCTCGCGTTTAGGAAATTTTAATACATCGGCTATGGAATCTTGTAAAGCTTGAAATATCTCATAATAAGATGGTTTTCCTGGTACATGTGTGCCATTTCTCACGCCTTTTACTTTGCTTCATACTCAGCTTACTTCTCGTTTATCCAAGATATAAATTATCTTGTGTGTTATTTATTCTGATTTTCTTCTTTAATTTATAACTTTTTCTAATTCCTCCTCTTTTCGCTTCTAACACCTCCTATTATTGTTTGCGCAGATTTTCGAACAGATTGCGAAATAAGTCCGACGACGATAGCACCGAATCAAAATGAACACCGACCAAAATAGTACAAGTTCGGAAATAGAAGTGGGGCCAGTTCATTACGCGGCAGCCGGTTCATATTTGGCAGTCGCCTCGATTTCGCTCTCCTTATACCCTTTCATAATTTACATAATCGCCACCGATTACGATTTAAAGAATAATCCGTATTATAAAATAAATTTACGTCTTTCGATCAGCGACTCGATTCTTCTCTTAATTACCGGCGTCGTTCAGCCGTTTTTTATCCTTTTCGCCGGCCGAGAACCGTTTTGGGTCAATAAAGTTTGCGGAGCCATTCAGGACGCCAGCTGGGCTTGCTGTTCCCTATTCACCAGTTTCATCGCCTTCAATCGTCTTTTGGCCGTCGGCTATTCGGCTTCTGTATTGGATAAGCATTTTGGCCAAAAATCCATCCAATTCTATTTTTGGGTGATTTGGACGTGCGGCTTGAGCTGGCTTGTCGTTCTTTTAGTGCCCGGCGTCGATTTCGCGCTGGACGCCGACCTTTTGACCCCGTATCACAATACCACTACTATGACTGTGGTCGATCAAGTATTGGATTGGTCTTGCGTCGCTTTTATGATCCTCTGCTACGCTCTGATTGGTCGTAAGCTTCAATTAATGGTAAGACGCGAACGCATAACAGGGGATGATGAAATTCCTTCCCCAAGTCGGTCGTCCCTCCATCCCCTTTACTCCTAAATTTTTGACTACCTGCTTAGATTTCTTGTTGAAAACTGATGTTTTTGACCATTGCATTTTTTGCCTTTTCAGGCAAAAAATTTCGGTCGAAAATCGGAGGTCATTCATCCTCCTCCCTCTCCTCTAAAAATGATCGGGGACCCCTTCTGAAATTTTGAGCCGTTGCATGTATAGCAATACCACCGGCTTGAACATTTTCTTTGAGCTTAATGAGCTTTCGGTGATTCTCTAAATTGGTACTTATTTGAAGTCCATTAATTTTTTTAGTCTCTATTTTATTTTTTGATTTTTCTAAACCCAATCAATTAAAACGATCGTGGTAGGCAAGATTTATTTGGCAGCGAATCGAGTAGCTCTGCGAGTAGTAACTTAAAGCTGCAAGAAGCATTTATTTACCGACTGAAGCAGTGAAAGCAGTGTATTGATAGCAGAGGACGCGTTGTCGGCTTAGTACCAAAATGTAGATTATGCAATAGAATAAAGATTATTTGGAACATTAATGCAGATTTTGAAAAACCAGCACCAAAATTAGAAAACTCGACAAATTCGACTTTCAAATTTTATTTATTTTGACTTTTGAGCATCACGATTGACCCTACAAAAAATTATAAATACTTATCGAAGCTTACTTCCTGGTTGGACGACAAACAAAAGGATGGACACCGAATCGATAACATGATTACGCACATAGACATAAAGTGTGGCTAAAAAATCTGTTCTCTCCAAATTCCTAACATCCCTAATTCCTAACATCCCCGGAATTTCAGACCCCGAAGTTTTTAAATTTTTTTTTCATTTTTTTGCTACGTTTTGATGCTAAGTGATAGAGCTCTATGAGAACAGTCTAAAAATTGTGTTTTTCTGCCCCAACTTCATTTTCAGCAATTTTTGATATTTAAAACTTCCAGATTCTCAGAATTTAAACACTACCTATCTATGGCTATTCGTTAAAACGTTAAATAATTTTCAGACAGATATAGCGCAGTAATAATATCAATTGCTATGGTCTTACAAAATATAATAAAATCTGCATTCAGAATAGATCAATCGCGTCCGAAATTATCCGCAGTGGTACGCAAAGGAAGAACAAGTATGTTATCGTGCAAGCAGCCATTCTCTGCTTCACCAAGATATCAGCATCGATCCTTTTTGCAGCGTTCTCCCATTTGGAACCGTCTCTAGGAATTAATATTCTTTTAATCCATAGCATTTTAATATGGGCCGGCATCAACCCGGTTTTGCATATAACTTTAAACAGGTATTGAGAGAATACATCATTCATATAAACTGTTTTACGTCATCTGTTGACGCTGAGGATTTGAATACGTGCGTTTGGTATAATTATGTAATTTATATAATTTATAAATATAATAATATATACGGGTTGATCAATAAAGGTATAGCTTTTTTGGCAGTAATTTAACTGCAGCAATGTTTTTCTTATATTTGTATTTAAGGGGTTACCTGATGTGCATATTCCAAATTTCATAAGTATTGTTTAATTTTTCTTAGAGATATTCACATTTAATTAATTGCACCCCGTAATATTAGCCGAAAATTGAGTTATCGAGTAACAGGAGATCATTTGGTGCCTAATGCTCACGGGCCTCAAATCTTAAGAAATTCATGTCTAATTGACTTCGAGTTCATGGAACTACTGCCCTTGCTTTCAACAGTATTAAAACATGAATTGCACAATTTTCAGGATTAGCTTGACGTCCTTTGAAGGTGGGAGGTCCACTGGACACCCAAACTTGTAATCACCCAAGAAGAATTTCTTGTGTTCATGATCTAATGGGGTAGACATGGTAATTAAAGTGCATCTGTTAGCCTTGCTATTAAGGTTAAATTGTAGCACAACATAATCAATTTTAACGGAAGACTTGGAATTGCCAAAGTTCTGGGCCTAATGGGAGCCCCATTTGCTGACAGCTGAGCAAAAGCATGATTGAGCTGAAAACATTAAGCACTTCTTCCATCAATTTAGATAAGATGCCGAAAACTTTACTACGTAAATAGTATCTGGTGATGAAGGAAGGGTTTACTGTTATAAGCTACAAAACCAATATCAGTCATCCCAGCGAGTTAAGGAGGCTTCAAGAACATCATCGAAGATCCGGGCCTTCAAATCAGCGAGAAACAGGAGTTAATTACCTTTTTCGGGATTCTCAGTCATCTATTGATTGACTTTACGCTAAAATGCCGAATATTACTGCAAACTTTTGAACCAGTTACAAAAATTAATCAAGAAAAATGGAAGGAGGAGGATGTATAGGGAGTGCTGAGTTTGCACGATAATGCACCACCTCGCAAAGCACAGCTTTCACAAGAAATTTTAGTTGATTGCAGGTTCCATCAGTTGGATCATTCAGCCTAATGTCCTGATTTTGAACCATTAGAAATCCTATCCTTTCGAAAATTCAAGTCTTGTTAAAAAGAATGCAGGTTTTTATATAATATAGAGGTGAAATCCGAGATTGGAATCTGGTTTTGGGGTCAAAGTTCAATCTATAGGCAAGATTGCATAGAAAAGCGCCACGAATGTTAGCCTGAGTGTTTGAGCATGTCTGATGACTTTGTTGAAAAATAGAGTATTGGTATTGTCATACTGTTGGTTTTCACTAAAAAGCTATATCTTTACTGATCACTTCACGTGTATTAATAAATTAATAAATTTAATAATTTACAAATTTGATTCACGTATAAATTTATATAATTTATAAATACAACACTTACATTTTATTCGCACATCATCATCTGAGCCATATTCAAGTTTCCAGCCCAGCTCATCAAAGGGCTGGTCAGCTGGGCAGCGTTTGCATGTGCGAAAGTGGTCTAAAACATTTAATGAAATCGACAAAACAGATTATAAACTACCTCAATTGACATAATTTAAATGGCTCCTTGGAAAAGTTTGATTCTTGTTCATTTTTGATTTTGGTTTTGCTTTATCTCCCCAGAAAAATTTTATTTTTCCCTTCTACATGCATAGATCCTCCGTCCTAACTGAAAAAGTCTAGTTCAAAGTTAGACCATATGAATCCTTGCCAAATTGTACCTTTAAAAATAATTTCCATTTTTTGCAATTTTCAAATTCAATGAATAGAGTGAGCATGATGTGAAACACTAAATATGGTAATTTTTGCCTCTGTCGTCCATTTTTCGCTCTACTATCGTTATTTTAAAAATTTTCAGAGCCCGAAACTCAGTAAATTTTGGCTCTGCTCCCGCGAGGATTGTGATTAAACATGGGCGTGGGGGTCTAGGGATATGAAGCCACGAAATCTGGAAAACCCTGAGGATAAAAAAGACCCCCAAAATCTGAAGATCCTCCAAGATTGAATTTTTTCTATCCTTCTTATCCTTTTGAACCTGCGAAATAGAAGACCTTCGAGTTCATACGCTAGAACAAACTTAATATTGACAGTAAGGGTATTTTAAAGTATATGTTTTTTCGTCTGAGTTCTTGACACGTTATCCGTAGCAATGTAAGTTCTGACATGGTAGAAAGTAGATCATCACTCTAATGTAAAAACTACGTGTTATGTATTTGTAATTGATTAATTTATCATAAAGATCTGATGCATTTGATTTTTATGAATAAAACGCTATTTATTTACTAAACTGTGTCTATGTTATTTTTTACGTTATACATTGTATCCATAGGTGGGCGGCACGGAAGTTCTGGGGCTGCAAGATTTTTTCAAAGGTCAAAATATGGCCTTAAAAATCGTGTAGTGGCATAAAACACCATTTTTCAACTTTTCTCATCAAGCACTATCCGTTGACATCAAAAAATTGCTAAAACCAAAAAGTTATTTTAAAATAGAATTCTGGGAGTGATATTTAGGTTTCCGGGGAGGAGGTTTTTTTGTTTCTGGGGGTGCATATTCCTCAAACTTCCCCCCCCCTACGCCTAGGTATAATTGTGTCACGTATAACGACAGGAGCTTTTTGAATCCGCCATTCTTGTCAATTGTCCTAAAACGCTCGTTCTGCGATAGCTAAACGTTGTAAACACTATTTTTTCCTTATCTGTAGTGCGATAAATCGGATAATATCTGTCTCATTCCATTATTTGAATTTATAAAATCTTGAAATACCTCGAATATATGCCAAGAATAAACGAGCTAAAAAGCGATTTGCTAATTTGATTGACAGTTTGTAGTCATTTTCAAGCATTTTTTACTACAGAAAAAGTAGATTTTCTTACATTTTCGTCCTTGAATTTGCCTTCATGCGCTTGAAAATTTCTTCCTCCATTCTAATGGTGTAGTGGATCTCCAAATGTCCAAATTTTACGCCTATATGCGACTGAATGCTTTTTTATATGTCTTTTCAATTTTCAGATTTATTCGGAGGCGTTTTCTACCGTATTCTCAAAAATCTGGTTTCGAAATCAGCCGAACAGGAGACAACTATTACCGATTGTGGACATAAAACGGGCGTGATTGCTTCTTGACCTTATGTAATCATTTGTTATGATGGAATAAATGCAATAAAAAATCTTTAGGGATCAATAAGTTAAGAAGACGTAGTGTAGCACGCTCCTTATACAGTGCAGCAAAGCATGTTTATTTATTGCAATCGAAATGCCGAAAAATGGTGATGATTTGCAAAAATGTCACTTTCGGCACTTCTAATCAGACAACAACAAAAAGCAAACGAAACAAACAAAAAACAAAACAAACAAAACAAAAACGTTCAAAATCGAATATGGGACCTCTCTAAATTGGTGAGGCTCTGCCAGGTTTACGGGGTCCAAATTATAAACGCCTATGTATTCATACCATCACCAGACTCAGAGAGGACGATTCGCTTTTAAAATGCAGGATAAACTGTACAAAGTCAAAATACCCGCCAGTAGTTTGACTCAAAAAAATGGTCAAAAATTAAGTTAGGGAGGAAGGCATCCTATTTTGACCATTTTTGGTGTGGTACTCATTCATTGGCAATGATAAAAAGCCAGAAAAATTTTTAAAATTCAATCGTGGAATCTGCAAATTCCTAGGCATTCAACATAGTTTCACGCCCCGTTTTTTGGAAGCGATTGATGGGTAGCTAATCGAAAGTTTACGTAGATACGTTCTGCTTTTCTTATTTCTATATTTTTTGTTGATTTTTATCATCATTATCACTATTAGAAAATATACAGACCAACGCGGTTTTATTTAGTAGTAATGCAAGCTATAAGAGACATTATGTAAGGGGTACTGAAAGCTACCGAGCACACACGGACGTGAGGGTCCGGGGGTCTGGCTGGACCATAGATGCAAATCATGAGTTAATCTCCGATGAGGGGTATAAGCCGGTCTGGTGAGAGAAAAATTAAGCATCTTCGGGTCAAAATAACTTGAAAAAACTGATATAAATGCAAAATTAGCGTAAAAACTATGTAAATCCACAGAGTCTATTCGATTTCGAACAAAGATAAAGAATTTTTAATTTTCATTTATTTTCGACCTTCATTCTTTAATTTTTCCTGATAAAGTTTTCCTCTTTTGCGAATTTCAGACACCCGAACCCCCAAAAAGTGCATATCCGGATTTGTGTGCGTAGATGTGCCTCCAAGATTGAAACGCTACACTATGCTGTGTACTCCTAAAGCATATGGAATCGCAATTTATGAAGATACATATGGTCGAGAAACTTCTGAAAAATTTAGAAGCGTATCATCAAAAATTTAAGATATTTACTCAACGCTATTCTATTATGGGCAAGGTCGATTGAACGTGCTTTTGTTGTAATTTCTTCACATTTGATTGTTTTTGGCTCAGCATCCATTTCCTTTGTTCGATTTGACAATATGAAAAAATAAAATATGACAAAATTTTAAACACGACTGTTCGCCATGAAATAGTTTTGAAACATGAGCTTGCTAAGCGAGAGTTGTTAACCAAGAGAAAATTTGACAAAATTTATCCGATTTGTCCTTTTTTGTATAATAACACAAAATAAACATCAAAACATCGAATATCGCGTCGAAGATCTAGTAAATTGATGTCGCGTATGGGAAGCTATAGAATGATTATGCACGACCTGCTAAACAATTGCATATGTCTGTCGAAATTCAGCAGAATTTCGAGATTTGCTATCAGAAAATTTCACCTTTACTACTAATGGATATGGGAGCCGCTATAAAGAAATTTCACAGATTTTTTAAGCTTATTGCCGAGCTTTCAAAATGAACATTTTTTGGCTCAAAACCGCGGAAACTTTGACATTTTTGAAAACAATCTGGCTTTAGAAATAATTTTGACAGTAGACTAACTTAAAAGGGCAGAGTTGCTTTATTTCGCACGTCAATAATAAAGTTTTGGTCCAATTTTTGACAGGCGTAAATTGTAGTACGTTTTTTGTAATGCATCTTTTGTTTCGTTGCTTTTTATTTGTAGTTATTAATTATTTGGTTTTTGTTCCAATTTTGTTTTTTCTGTTTTTCTTGCTTTATGTTGAAATTTCAAATTTCTTCAATTTATATTCAATTGGAAGTAGGCGTTTTGGAATTTTTAAAATGTAGCGAAATGTGTCGCTAGAGCTGAGCTGACGGAGTTTTTGTTTAATTTTCTCAGTGTGAATGTTCTTAAAGAGAATCATCATCAAAAATTGTATTCTTGAAAGAAAGATCATCATGCGTTCGGTACGCGTTGTGTAATACAAAGATGGTTTCTTCAAAAAAATGACAAAATATAAAAGATAATCTTCTAAAACGTTGCAATACGACGTTTTTGTGAACGACGGCGGTGGCAGAATAGAATTTTTTGTGACCATTCCTTTCACAAAGAAACCTTATTTTAATTGATAATTGAAACATTTGTTTATTCTAATTATTTTTCCTGTTTTTTCAGTTTGATTAAAAATCAAATTTTTTACACTATTCTTTTTCAAATTTTCAATTATTTTAGATGAATGCAAGCTTATTAAATATAATGAAAATTTGTGCATAAAAGCTCAGGCCTACGCTGATTGGTTGCATACATTCACGAAGATCTTACCAGTGATAATTGGACTAATTCAGTCAATTTTAGCTTTACATCATAATGGTCCACTCTGCATTCAATTCGCATAAGCTATTGTAGGTAGTATTCACCGTATTAATTGCATCAATACTCCTTACAATGCATGTCATGTCGTCATTCTAAAGTTACTATAGTGTTGCCAAAAATCGTCTACGCCAAAATTTTTTGAAGTGTAAGCCGGCTTTCTTAATGTAGTACTAATGCAAATATAAAACAGCAGAATGATGGGGTACCGATAGGTATCGAACACGGGCATTCGGGGTCTGGCTGGAGTTCAAGAATTTGATTGACCTCAAAATAGATAGGACTCAGAATTGAGTTTTCGTTGCTATTTTCGACATTTTTTTCTTCAAAATTATTGAAATTGCCCAATTACTGTGGAATGACATATTGTTAATGCTATTTTAGCATTTATATCATTTCGGCCCAAAGCAGCTATATTTATACCCTCACCCATCCAGATCGGTAATGCTGTACATCTATGGCACCACTGGCGCAATTGATACGATAAGTATCAAACATGTACAAGGCGATTCAAGGATAGACTCATCTGGAATAGGAAAATTGAAAAATAACTGGAAAAGATTGATACAAAATGAGTGTTATAAAAGGCTTTAAAATCAACAGTTTTTTCTAAAAGTCATTCAAATTAATCAGAAATACCGGATTACATATTTTTACGCTATTTTATAGCATTGATACTAGCTTTTGAGGTCATTGTAGCCCAAAATAGCTAACTAATTATTAACCTTTCCCCGGACCGATGGATTTAGAAAGTGTATTATAAAAAATTTAAGAATTAGATTTCAAAACGTGGCAAACTTTAATAAATCCAGCTTTCACTCCTACATCCTTCATGTTTTAAAACTTCAATATGCCTATACCTATTTTCGCTACAAATTAATTTACGGAACTACTACTGTAGTAATTTATTATTTATTAAAGTTTTTTAATTAATTTTTGATTTATTAATTTTTTTATCGATTCCATTTACTAAGAAATTACAAATCTACACATTTCCATAGAATCAGAGATAAATTTCAACACGAATCGCTACAACAAACCGTGAAGTCGAATCCAAATGAACAATCACAGCAATAACACAAGCTTAGAACTAATAATCGGACCGATTCATTACGCCGTAGCCGGTTCATACGTCGCGATCGCGCTGAGTTTTCTCATTTTATACCCTTTTGTGATCTACATAATCGCAACAGACAAAGAATTCAAAAACAACACGTATTACAAGATAAATTTGCACCTATCGATCAGCGACACGTTCCTTCTCACCAGCAACGGCATTATACCGGCATTCTTTGTCTTTTTTGGCGGTCAAGAGCCATTTTGGGCCAAAAAATTACAAGGAGCCATTATGGCTTACAGTTGGGTATCGAGCACGAATTTTACATGTCTTATTGCGTTTAATCGCCTAATTTCGGTCGTTTATCCGGCAAAATTCGACGCGCATTTTGGCAAAAAAACGATAAAAAACTACTTTTTCGCGGCGTACGCATCGAGCGCTTGCTGGTTTGTGGCCCTTCTAATGCCAAACGTTGATTTCATGTTTGATGCCGTACTTTTGGCCTCGTCTCTCAACACCGTTGGTACGTCCACCCTGGGCAAATTATGGGATTGGGTTCCTGCCTCTTTTATGATCATTTGTTATGCGCTGATCGGTCGAAAACTACGTTCAATGGTAAGAAAAGAAGAGTATTTCACAAGTACCATTGGATATTCTAAAAATAAATTTAATAAAAGATGTAGTGAGAACTTAGAGCTTACTTCGGCCAAAATTGTTCAGGGACTATTTAATATGTATTTTTCCTTTATTGTAAGTATTGTAGATTTGAGAATGCTCCATGTATTGACCGAGAGCTGATTCACGGCGGGGGGCGGCCGTCCCCCATTGGCCGAAAATAATTGGCGAGATAAAGATTGATATGTAATTTGCAATAATTTTTGGCCCTCAGTGATCATAATTTCTCAAATTTTTCCGGCGCCGCGCGGCAGATAAAACCTTTGTTTCTCTGTTGGTTACCTGGAAGTTATTTATTGCTCATAGAATAGGTATAAAAAATTCCAAGAGCGAAAAACAGATATTTTAGCATAGACTCCTTTTCTTTCCGAGCATAACTTTCGAAAATTTTCGACGTTTCACGTCATAATACAGGAGATCGAGCGGTAAATTAAGCTTCTGAACATCATCCTACCTGATTTTTTTAAATTTTTTCCTATAGCGCTACACTCCAGATTTTAGCTGAAGTTAAAGAAAGTTCAATGACTTTTTCGCACAAAATTGTCTAAAATTTCGAACTTATCGAAAAAAATTTGCTTCAAAAGTTATTTTGAATGAAAGTACACAATGTAAAATGTCGAATAAACGTCATTTCGCGCGTGAAGGGCGAATTTGAACCTGTTTTTGAAAAGTTGTGTTACCACCCATACCACACACCTGAGCGTGGGGGAGGGGTTTGTGAGGATGGGTTTGGGGGGAGGGGTTTGGGGGAAGGGGTATGCAATGCAATCCCAGAAAGCAAAATACCCCCAGAAACTAAAATACCTCCCTAGAATTTAATTTTTGAAATTTTTTGTTTTTTTCGCAATTTTTTGAAGCCAATAGATAGAGCTTGATGAGAAACTTTAAAAACTGGCGTGTTTTGCCATAACACTGTTTTCAAGGCCATTTTTTGACCTTGGAAAGAATATTGCAGCCCACCTCCCAAAACCTCTGGTGCCGCTAACCTATAGTACCACCATAGGTGGGCAGCACCGAAATTCTCGGGAGGCGGGGAGAGGAGGGTTAAAAAATTCCCGGTAGGGGGAGGGGGTAGAAGTGAAAAAGATTTCAAAGGTAAAAAAGGTCTTAAAAGAGGTCGTATGGCGAAAAAACACCATTTATCGACGTTTCTCATCGAGCACTATCCAATGGCGTCAAAAAATCGCTAGAAAAGCGAAAAAAATTTCAAAAATTGAATTCTGGGAGGGGAATATTTTGATTTCTGAGGGTATTCCAACTTCTGGGGGTACATAACCCCCACGCCCACGTGTGAGTACCACCAACTTTCCCCTTAAGAAAGTTCTAGATGCGCTACTGTGATCGACAGTTGTATAATATTTAATAGAAACCTTACGGTTTTGATTAAAAGATCAACTGATTCATTTTCTTAAATCACAAAATTAATTAGAAATAGAATTCTAGACGGATGCGAGCTTTAAAACTCATTTCTGTTGATCTGCGGAGGGTGTTTCGTATTCTGGGCCCAGCCAGACGCTCACATGCATAAGTATGCGTGGTTAGTTTAGCCTTCTTGACATTGCGTTAGCATTGCTTAATCTTGGCTCAATTCATCTTATCATAACTTTTTATCTTTACCATTTCTCAGATCATCTTTACAATTTGCTGTATGAAAATTAACAGAGGGGTTTTCCAATTACGTTTTTGTTCATTTTTCTTTTTCTTTGCTATTTCTCGTGCAAATGCTTAAGATTTGATTTCGTATTTAGAATAGATCAATCACAGACGAGAACATACGTACCGAATCACAAAAAAAGAACATGTCTGTGCTAAAGCAGGCATCCATCATTTGCTTCAGCAAAATAGCCACGTCATTTTCATATTTTGCCATTTCCCAATTATCATCATCTCTAGGCGTCCGTATTTCTTTCACCTACGCTACTTTGCTATGGGCCGGAACCAATCCGGTTTTACATGTCACCATGAACAAGTAAGGGGCACCGCTGGACATGGACGCAAATCTAAGGTTTGGACCAGACATGCACCCTAAAGGAATTCCAGAGGGGCTTGAACAAAATTCTTCTAAAAAATGCCTTTTTTGGCTCAAAATAGAGAGTATGCGTCAAAAACGCTATTTTTCGCATTTATGAGCGCCATATACTAATTTTCTGACTATATATTGTTCAATTTACTCGTATTTTCTATATTTTCCTAAGATTTCTATTACTTTTTTATGTTCTAGAAAGATAGAGATTTGTCAGAAACGCCAAAAATGAAGTTTTTGACGGTATCCAGCGTTTTTATTTCAAAAAGACAATTTAGAAACATTATTTGGTTTCACTTCCCCTCAAAAATCTCATGCTAAGAAACATTATTTGGTTTCGGCCCCCCCTATTAAATTCCCATCTTATGCACCTGAGCGTAATTAGCTATTTGCCTGTGTGTCAGGGAAATTCGCATTTTCATATTTTGTCATCTTAATTTCCTTTCGACGTTTTATCCTTGCGTTTATCCGAATAAAGTATTAGTATTGGTATTCGAATGTCTGGTTCGGATCCCCTCTTCAGATCCACTCCTTCACGTGCTGTCCTAGAATGATGCTAGACAAAGTTTTACAAACATAATCAGAAACAAATGCCAATAAACTGGTCGACTCTAACTCAGTTAGAGTACATGGAAAATGGAGTGTCAATTAGAATGCTATCGAATCTGCTAGACCGTCTATAAAAAATTTGAGGACTAAGCCAAATTCGATTCTTCCTGTATACCACTATCGCTTAACCCATGGCTTTATGTTAGAATCATTTTAAAGGCTAATCATACGTTATCAAAATCTGCAGCAAATGTCTAATAGCTCGTATAAAAAAGTACCGTAGAAGATGTACATTATTTTGTTAGATATCAGTAATCGTCTGATATCAAGAATCATGATTTAAAATAATAAAATTATCAGCGTACAACGTGGTCCGAAAAATGGCTGCACTTCGATGTACGAGGAAAGAATATGAAGTTCGTTGCATTGAGATAGATAAAAATTTTATTGTTGAAACTGTATGAAGAATTTTGTGGCGAGCTGCTGGCTTTCAGTGTGTTGTAAAGTCCTCTTTACACCCTAATTATGTTATGCTTTAATCCCTAAAGGTTCTGCATCGCAACACTTTATTAATTAGATAGTACTTTTTTGACAATATCTTCTGTAAAATAATTACAAGCGTATCAACGGTATTCACAAATGGAACGCGCAATTTTTTTCCATAAGGTGCAACAAACCGCAAAACATCATCAAAGGGTGAACGAATGAACGACAGAACCAAATAAGCTTCCGGTGTTAAAACTGAATTTAATTTAGCATATGTAAGTAAATCTCTGTATTCAGTTGCAGATATATGATTTTCATACAGGGAGGGGTGCCCCAATTTTTTCTAAAAACAGTCAAAAATAAGTCCAAAAAGGTGCCCCTCACGTGCGACATAGCGTTTTTCAGTGTTTACGTTGCTAATTTTATTCAAAATCGCTTTTTGCGCATCATTTTCTCAAAGAAACCTTGAAATTTCCGACAATTTTTGGCAAATAAATTATTAAATTTCTTTGACTCTAGCAAAAATTTAGCGCAAAGTATTGAAATTTATGCAAAAGGTTGTTTAGACGCTAGAATTACATCTCGATTTCCTGAATTTGGAGCATTTGATGCGGAGTGTCTGAAATTTTTAAAAGTTCCGCTTCGAAAATAGAAGAAATCTAAGCTGAAATAGCCGTTTTCGCTCTTAAAGTCGTTTTAAAATTTATTCCTTGAGCAAAGGTATGGCTTCTAGGCCGTTAAAAAAGTAAATAAAAGTCATTAATCAGGTTTCTTTCGGCGCAAAGCGTCAAAAAATTCAAGAAATTATGACCACGACGGCCAAAAGTCATTGTTAATGACATATCCATTCTTTATCTCGTCAAATATTTTGGGCCCATGAGGGGCTCGCTGACCCTCCCGCGCTTCCCTTGAATCCGCTCTTGTTCATAGAAACACATATCGCTGGCAGCTGGCCCAAATATTTCGCACGGTCGAACACAACGACATCCTTACCTATCTAATGCAATGATGTCTCAAAATTTTCTGTTTGTTTTATATTAGCTAGAGTTTACGACGTGTCGGATTATACACTTTTCCTAGACCATCGTCTAAATAAGAAAAATTAAATGCTTGGAATATATGAAAACTAGCAAAGAAAAATGCTCCGATGGAACAAAAAAGATGAATATACTTGGAATTCTGGATTATTATGGATGTAAAAGGAGGGGACTAGGAAAAACCTACTTAAAGTCGGAAAATCTGCTGAAAATCACACTTTCTCTAAGCGACGCAAAAAATCGATGTATATTCTGCGGCCAACAGATTAAAATAAATATTCAACCATAAAAATGATTGAAAAAGCAGCACGATAGCTATGCAGTAGCTTTGGGAAATGATTTTGAGTAAACTAACAGTCTTCCAAGCCAATTGAATGAAATAGCAAGCATCGAAGACAATTGAAGACATGGTTGGTTTAAAACAGTAGGAAGCGCGTAAGTTGACTTGAAACAGACTGCGAAACGATTGTGTGCACTAATCAATCGGCTCCTGCTTTGCTTGCTATAATGCTCATAACAAAATAAAACAACTTTAAATACAATAACTCTTAGTTTTGTATCAACCAGGTGCCAGCAATTTAAAAAGTAACCTTGACAGACTTCGTTTATACACTCTTATCTGAAACTTCGAACATTATTTAAAAAGAAACTTTTTTAGAGGCCGCAGAATATACATCGATTTTTTGCGTTGCTTAGAGAAAGTGTGATTTTCAGCAGATTTTCCGACTTTAGGTAGGGTTTTCTAATGCTCTCCTCTTACATCCATAATAATCCAGTATTCCAAGTATATTCATCTTTTTGTTATCGGAGCATTTTCTTTGCTAGTACACTACTTTTAATTAGCGTGATTTCAGTACATCAGTCAGTAAACACAATCAGTAACATGCCACAATAATGACAACAGTCCAAGAACGCGGGAAAACAATATTGTTCTTAACATCAGCATTATCGTTTTTAAACAAGACAACCGTATTTACAACATCCATTTTCAAATTAAAACTCCATTAAGTTATTTCTCCTTAATGTGCAGCTCACTTATTATCAAGCACAAATATTTAACCAACGAATTCACATTGCAAATCCTTACTCAATCAATACACAAGCACAATGTGTTGTGACTTTTGAAATTGAAAACACACCCAATTTTCAATTTTCAAATTGAAAAATTGGGTCAATTTTCAATTTGAAAAGTGGAGTCAATCCTCAAATTGAAAATTGGGTGTTTGAATTTGCGATAAAGAAAATAATCAAAAAGATTGTCACTTGGATTATTTAAGCCGAGAACTAAACACGCGACTAATCTGATCACTATGAAAAAGTTTTGAAAAATGAGCTTGCTAAGCGAGAGTTGTAAACCAAGAGAAACTTAAAGTTTAAACCTACCGTTAAATTATTAAGAGAATCATAAAAGATTTTAAACTTTAAGAAAATGGAAGAGGCAGAATGCTGGTAAATTAAAAGACAAAGTTTTTTGGCAAAAATTCAAAAACTTCACGCAAATATCAAGTGTAAGGAACACTAACGCTTAGATTTGGTAGTAAAATAAATTTGTAGGATAGACTACATTTTAACAACAAATGAATAGTGCAAGCTTTACACAACTACTAGGTGTAGGGAATACTAACACTTTACGGCTAATTAATGTACATGATTACAATAAAGCTGCATATCTTTGTCGACTTCTGTGCACAGTAGGTTCATTTTAAACCACTTTTGCAGGCAATTTACATCAATTAAACGATTGCTCTCCATAATGCAAGATTTTGTGAAACATATTATAAACACGGCTAAGAAGGATTTAACATTAATGCACAGCCCATTTAAGACAAAATTACATCTCTTCAATGATCTAAGGACACTTGAACATAATTTTTTAAATCACTTTAGATTACTTTTGAGGGCAAACAAACTCACTTAGTTGATGTCACACATATGAATCCTTGAAAATTTCTTGACTTCAGTTACAAAGTCTCTGCAAGTCTCTCGAATTAAGAGTTAACACGTAACGTAAGCTTTACACAAACACGTAAAGAATATTTTAGTCGGATTCGTAATTTTGATATTGCTCCGATGTTACTTTCAACATTTATGGAAAAATGAGTCTCCATAATGTTTTAAAGACAAATAAACATTAGGTTTAAACCACTTTGCAATACTGCTGAGTGTAAGCAATAGCGCGCCCAGCTGACGTATATATTTCATTCCCTGTAAATTTTTAGATCTCAGGAAAAAATTTCGGTTTTTTTGCAATGCTCTAGAACAAAGGCTAAGATGCAGTGTAAAAAGTTACTCGGATATTATGATCAACATTCATGAAAAAATTATGTCTCTACAATGATCTGAGGACAAATAAACAATGAGTGTAAACTACTTTACGTCACTGTTGGATGTAAACAAACGCGCCTACGTGACGTCTCACATTTGATCTTTGAAAATTTTTAGACTCCAGGAAAAAAATTAGGTTTCTGGAATGCTCAAAAACGAAGATAAAAACCATATTTAGTGTAAACTTCATGTAAACACCTAGTGATAAAGAAAATTTTGGTCAGATTCGTAGTTTTGATATTGTTCCGATATTTACGATTAATTTTTATGAAAAAAGTTAAGTTTCCATAATGCTCTATGGGCAAACTAACAATTGGTGTAAACCACTTTACAACACTAGCAGAGTGTAAACATATGCGCCAGACTGGCATATCAAATTTGGTTCCTGGTCCATTTCTGAGACTTGATAATCGTGTCCCTGACTCATAACCGGAGAAGCAGGCAGAAAAAACAAGACAGAAACGCATTTTGAACACCAAATTTTTGACTTTACACTCGCTAAATATTAATGTATAGACAATTCGCTTTGACATGCACCCGATATAAAGCACTTTATTTTTATTCTATTAGACTTATCCCGACTTCTGGACGAAGAAAGTGGCGAACAAAAAAACGCAACAAAAACGTATTTTCCTTCATTCAGAACACTGTAAACTTTTAAAATTCCGTACCGAACTCCCCATTGAGTTTAAAAGAAATTCGGTTTGGTACAATTTGTAGCTTTTGAATCGTAGTACATTTCTGTGTGCCAAAATTCTCTTGCAAAAATTATTTGGTATGATTTATTAATCAAAATTCGGAAAAAACGTGTTTTTTCGCCCATTTTTACCTCTGATTTCGAACTTTGCACCCCCATAAATAACTCAATATTGCGTTTTTTTAATGCGGTTTGCTGCGATGTGTAGCCCCTGAGAAGGCACTTTATTACTGCTGTATTCAATTCACCTGACTCATAAGCGGGAAAATTTGGCAGAGAAATCTTAGTTAAAATCCGTTTTTTTACACCATCCACTAGAGTGTAAACTTTAAACCCCAGGATCTAACTCACCATAGAGCATAGAAGACTTTGCTTATATGCAGAATGCAGTCCTTGATCCGCTCTACATTTCTGTCAGAAAACATTTTAAAAACTCATAACCGGAGTTAGTATCGGACATAAGCAGGTTAAAAACTCGACCAAAAAGTGCTTTTTCCACTAGATTTTTCGCACTCTTTACACTGCCATTCAATTACTAATGCGAATTTCAAAAACAAAAAAAGTGTCATCTGTAGAATTCATCCTTCTATTATCCAATCCTGTTCAAATCTTCGAGTCATTAATAATCAGTTGTCTACAAGCCGCAGTAAAGGTCCCAAAATTTGTCCTATGTTATAACTTTACACAAAAAACTTTCACCTTCTTTACACAGTCAGTTTTGAGTTTCAAGAAAAACAAAGAACACGGGCAGCGAATTTTTTATTATCTTTCTTTTAAAAAAACTGCACCTCCTAAAGTGTCCCGTTATAGCTGATGCACAGGTGTTGGGGGTACCCAAGTATATTATAGGTACGCGCTAACGCGCATACCTAAGATTGCAAGTTGTTCTTTAGAATTCTTGTGTAATGGTCTCTTAATTTAACACTTTAGGGATCGTACGGATGCGTTTTCGCGGCATTCTCAAACATCTGGCATTCAAATCCACCCCGAAAAATTGGACGATTCATATATTGAAAATCATGCTCCCAAGACCCAGCACACGACTACTGTCTGATAAAGATGAAGAATTGCATACTGAGGACGAACGCGTTATTATAACGTGCTTTCTACATAATGTGAATCTAAGCGAAAATGTCGAAATTAACTATTTTTAATGAAAAATCATATGCTGTTTCAGACGAGCTGATCACTGCTGGCTGGTGCAAGGTGCCAGTCCTATCATATAGATGTATATTATCTAGATCATGTCTAAGCACAACTTTTTTACCCAGATTGAACGAAGGTAAATGCTAAATTTTTTATATTTTATAAAGAAACATCGAAATTTCCCCCTTTTTTGACAACAGTGCGCAACATTATTTTTAAATTTCGCTATTGAAATATAATAATATTTGGTGCATTTTTAGTTGATCTAGCTAACGAAAGTCAAACTTTCACTCTGAAAGACGTAATTAGGTTCCATCGATTTGTTTTAGTGATTGCGGATAGGTGTCCTGGGTTCAAATGTCCAAACCAGAGTGAGAATGAGTGTAGAATCTCGTCTCCAAAAGTTCCAGAATTCAGAACCCGACGGTATTGGGAGACGTTTTTGGTATGAATTCTTATCAAGTACAGCTACCTGGCATGATCGCATTCATTGGGAAGTCATTAGCAAGGCAGGGGTATATCATTCAGTCAACACACGGTATTTTGTCAGAAAAATTATGGCAGCAACTCAGGAACATAGAAAGCAAGATCGTCTTGAACATCAGCGTTATTTTTTAACGACTACAAATTTACCTTATTTAAAGAGATCAAAAATTTAAGATAGGACTCTTACTTTCGATGTTGCTTGAGAGACAGTTTTAAACAAA
>JAVLUZ010000276.1:44909-169909 GCA_036768485.1 Mermis nigrescens
CTGATTTTTTTTGTTGAACCCGCATCTTCATGTTTTATTGTCTCATAATCTTATTGAGTATTAAGTGCACGTTTTCAGTGTGTTCATACAAAATATCTGCAGTCTACAGAGTGATCTTCTAGCTTCAGGTTGGGGAGATCTGTGCGAGACTATGGACCCTTTGTAACCTTTTTCACAACCACCTTTTCCTCACTAAGGGTCATTAAATCTTGCCTATAGTAGTCCTGGTGCACTGTTCTATCGTGTTTGTTTAATCTCTCAAATTTCCAGCGTAAGCGAATCGAAAGATGCGTGTGTTGTAGCATACCTACAGTAACCCATATTTTGCGTACATTATTTATGACTCATATGCATCTAATTTGCTGAATTTCAGATTTATTTGACTGTCGGCTTGTGAGATATAGAAAATCCAAAAAGCTACAGTATACCTACAGTAAGCCTATGTGTGAAGAATAAGTAACTCGCATATATGCTGTTTCTCAAATTTGAGCTCAATCCGCCATGGTTAAAAAAATACGTGTTATAAAATAGCTACAGTAAGCCAGTACACGGTTTTCCATACATATTTTTTCCATCCATATTATTATATTCTGAACATTTGAGATCGATTTAACTATTGGTTCATGATTTATAGAGGTTTCATGATAAGGTGTAAACTAATCGAGTGTAAAGTGTAAAATTATATGCTAGTTAGAATATTGTACAGATTTAGTATGGTAAGCGGTGTTCATAGTTATCCCAAAAAATAAAATTCTGATAGCTCTCCCTCCCCTGCATTAAATAGGTACTCTTGCTACAGTGTAAAGTAAATCGATTCACAGTATACCTTCGTTGACTTGATCCATAAGTTTAAAATAGTCTACATTATACCGCGTACTACTTTTACATTCATCTACAGTGTTGGGTGCAGGTAGCTATAGTTATCCCCCTGTGGTTATTTACAGTAAGACTTTAGTTTGTGATTCGCAAGTTAGATCGGACTTACAGCACACTCACAATTGAGGGTACAGCCTGGGACGTCATCATCACGTCATCTCCTGGACTGCAACAAAAAGTATATTGCCTATGCTTCGACACAGGACTACGCTTCAACACAGCCTATGCTTAAGGATGGCTATACGTTGTAGACGCCCTAGGGGGCTTTGGTTAACTACTCATTTACCCTAAATTTTGACTACCTCCTTAGATTTCTTGCTGAAAACTGACGTTTTGACATTGCTTTTTTGCCTTTCAGGCAAAAAATTTCGGTCGAAATCGGAGGTCATTCATCCTCCTCCTCTCCCCAAAATGAACGGGGACCCCTTCTGAAATTTTGAGCCGTTGCACCTATTGCAATGCCACCGGCTTAAACATTTTCCTTAAGCTTAATGAGCTTGTGGTTCTCAAATTAGTACTTATTTAAAGTTCATTAATTTTTTAGCTCACTTTATTTTATGATTTTTTTTAATCGAAAACAATTAAACCGATCGTGGCAAGTATACTTAGCAGCGAATCGAGAAACTCCGCTAGTAGTAAATTAAAGCTGCAAGAAGCATTTATTTCCGACTGAACAGTGAGAACAGTGTATTGATAGCAGTGGACGCGTTGTCCGCTTAATACCAAAATGTAGACTTGAATGACAGTCCTAAAATTAGGAACTCGACAAATTCGATTTTCAAATTTTATTTAATATGACTTTCGAGCATCGCCATTGAACCTACAAAAAATTATGCTTTATTTATCATAGCTTACTTCCTGGTTGGATGACAAACCAAAGGATGGACACGGAATCGATAACATGATTACGCACAAGGAGCATGGAGTGTTGGCTAAAAAATCTCTCTCTCTCCATATTGCTTGACATCCCAAATTCCTAACATCCCCGGAATTTCAAGAGACCTCAAAAGTTTTGGAATTTTTTTGTTTTTTCTACAGGCTGCTGATGCTAAGTCGATGAGAGCTCATGCGAGAACAGTCTAAAATGGTGTTTTCTGCCCCTAACTGGTTTTCTTGGCAGTCTGCTATGTTGCAAATCTCTATATTCCAGACCCTCGGAACTTAGGCACCGCCCATGCTATGGCGGTTCGTTGGACGTTGAACGACTTTCAGACAGACATGGCTGCAGTGATCATATCAATTGCCATGGTCTTACAAGCACCATGATTAGATACCGCATTCCAGAACAGATCGATCAGCAGTCCGAAGTCATCCGCGGTGGTTCTGCAAAGGCAGTACACGCATTTTACCGCAAGCAACCGCGTTGCTCTGGCACCAAGATATCATGGCATCGATCGCTGCTACGCAGCGTTCGCCAGTTGGGATACGGTCTCTAGGAATTAATATTCTTTTTAATCCATAGCAGTTTGATATATAGGCCCGGCATCAACCCCGTTTCGCATATAAAGTTTAAACAGGTATTGAGGGAATACATCATTCATATAAAGTGTTTTACGTCGTCTTTTGCACGCCAAGGATTAGCAATACGTGCGTTTGGTATAGTATACTGTAATTTATATAATTTTACCAAATCATAGGTAAGTGCAAGTCGCGCCGCGCATAATAGCGCTTGGTACCTCAACGCCCGTGCACCCCCTACAGCTATAACGGGACACTTCTGGAAGGTGAGGCTTTTTGCAAGAAAGATGATATGAGAAATTCGCCGCCCATGTTGCTTTTCTTGAAACTCAAAACTGGCTGTGTAAAGAAGGTTGCAAAGTTTCGTGTAATCGTTACAACTATAGAAGGGGCAAATTTTGGGACCTTTTTACTCTGCGGCATGCGGCAACCTTGAGTATTGATGACTCGAACAATTATTTAGCATAGGGATTATAGGGGGATGAATTTTACACAAAACATCATTTTTTGTTTTTTGAAATTCACATTGAGTTCTCGAATGGCGGTGCGAAGAGTGCTAAAATTCCGGGAGTGCAATAGCACTTTTTGGTCGAGTTTTCAACCTGGCGCGTGTCTGATATCAAAGTCCGAGTTCATGAGTTTTTCTAATGTTTTTTGACACAAATGTAGGTAGCGGATCAAGGGCTGCATTCTGCGCGCGTAGGCAAAGACTTTCTACGCTCTATGTTGAGCTGGATCACGTGGTTTGAAGTTTACACTCCTAGTGGATAAATAATGTAAAAAACGGATTTTAGCTAAAATTTCTCCGCCAGATTTTTCGCTTGATGGAGTCAGGGTAATTATAAATACAGCAAAAGTAAAAGTGCCTCTCTAGGGGCTACACGTCTCAACAAACTGCATTTAAAAAAACGCAATATTGAGTAATTTATGGTGGTGCAAAGTTCGAAATCAGACGTGAAAATGGGCGAAAAAACACGTTTTTTAACCGATTTTGATTGGGTAAATCATATCAAATAATTTTTGCAACAGAATTTTTTGCCGCGTAGAAATCGTACTACGACTCAAAAGCTACAAACTGTAGCAAACCGAATTTCTTTACACTCAATGGGGGGAATACGGTACCGGATTTTAAAGTTTACAATGTTCTGCATGATGGCAAATATGTCGTTGTTTGGGTTTTGTTCGCCACTTTCTCCTTTCAGAAGTCAGGATAGGTTCAATAGAATAAAGAAATTAAGTGCCTTATATTGAGTGTGCTGTCATAGGACGAATCGCATATGTCTAAACCAATGGTTAAGCGAGTGTAAAGTCAAGAATGAGGTGCTTTAAACAGCTTTCTGCCAATGTGTTTCTTTCTGCCAGCCTCTCCGGTTATGAGTCAGGAATATGATTCTCGAGTCTGTAGAGAACCTAAAACCAAATTGGATACTTGCGATTTTGTGCGCGTATGTTTACACTCAACAGTTCAGTAAAGTGGTTTAAACCAATGCTAATTTATCACTTACGACATTATGGAGACTTACTATTTTCATGGAAGTTGGTAGTAATATCGGAGCAATATTAAAATTACGATTCTGACTAAAATCTTTTTTTACACTGAAGGTGTTAACATAATCGTTTACATCTACATATTAACTTTCGTTTTAGAGCATTGCGGAAACCTAATTTTTTCCTTATGACTAGAAATTTTCCCCAGGATTCAAGTGTGAGAAGTCGGTTGGGCTTACATTTTTTATCCTGGCAGTTGGTGTAAACTGTTTTACACCTCATGCTGAGTTGTCATCAGACCATTGTTGGGAACGTGATGTCTTTATAAATGTTGATTGTATTATCCGCGTGATATCCGATTTACGAATCCGACTAGAAATCTTCTGTTGCGTTCTGTGTGCGTAAGCAAACACTGCATATGAACTTTTGACCTCAGGAGCCTTGCAAAAACATAATATTTCTCTAAATTCAAAACAACAATAAATTGTGGAATATGTATAGATAAAAGATATACACCACACAAAAAGCGTAAAAAAACGCTATTTTTGTTGTGCAGTAGACAAAATTTTTGACATGTTTTTGGTGGTTTTTGTAAAAGTTAGGGGTGAAAATCCTAGGATCCAGTACCTACCTTGTCGTGCCTACTACGTTAGTGCTTACCAACATTATTCATACACGCAATGTGATAAATATCATTTTAAAATTTTTTCTGAAACAAGCACGCAATAACATGCTAGAAATTTTTTTCCACAACATGCATGTATGTATTTGGAGTATCTTCAATCATAGCAATTGGGCGAAAATCATTGCGCGCCCGTTTGCTACACAATCTACCCAACTGTAAAGAAATATCCGCTTGAACTGACGCATGCATTTTACTTTGAAATGCGTTGCGCTTAGTCCCATTAGCCAGTGCATTGCTGCAGGCAGTCAACTTTATCGGACTAAATAAGAGTCATCGAGAAGTGAAATGACAAAACGTGAGATTATTTGTTGAAGTTGCATCATGGTCGAAGTAAGCAACGATCAGAAGCGATAAGCGAATTCCAGCTTGAGCACAGAAAATGAAATGCTGCTCCGAACTTCAGCTAAATAATATTGCAAACGCGCGGAGTCGGAATATAATTCATACACAATGTGCGAGTATAAATTGCTAAGATGGAAGCAGTACCTAATGACGTTCGCTAAAAACACTGACAAAGATAGGAATAACTACTATTTTTTGCTAACAAAATGTTGGGTACTAACAAGAAAAAATGTTCCGATGGAACAAAAAAAGGTAGAATACACTTCGAACAAAGGATTATCCAGGACGTAAAAGGAGGGGACTGAGAAAGCTCCTATCTACAAATGTCACAAAAGTTACTAAAACTCAGAAATATCCTAAACAAGAAAAAATGAAAGTAAGTAAATCAAAGAAAAAACCTACCTGTGCCTAAAACTGCAAGATTCTGCTTCAAAATCAGACTTTTCTGCCAAGCAGCAAAAATCTAAGTATATTCTGCGGCCTCTGAAAAATAGGTAGGGAAAAGCTTCTCATATTGTCCAGCATACAGTGGGCGGTTCCAAAATTCCACCGAGGGGGTTTTCAAATTGGAATGTTGGCCTTAAAAATAGTGCTATGGCGAAGAAAACACCATTTTTGAACGTTTTTTGTCGGGCTCTATCTATTGGTACCCTTGCCAAAAAGCCCGACGAAGAGCAGAAAGATATAAAAAATTGAATTCTGGAGGTATTGATAGGTATTTGCGTTTTCATCGTTCGGGTATTTTGCCTCGGGGTGCATACTTCCCAAACCCCCGACGTCTAGGTATGGTGCCAATGCTTGCTATAAAAGTTCATAAAATAAATCTCAAATATGCGTTTTTTGCTAATCGCTTGCGACGTTAATTTATTCGATGTTGATGGCTTCGAATAAATATTACAAAAAGTAATATCCTATGATTGTTTGCGTATACCGCAACAGAAAGACTGTGATTTCTATATAATGCATGCGTCTATTCAGTACTCTTCCAGCGTTTCAATCCCACCGGACCACCTGGATTCCATTCCACGCCCATGTAACCTGACGTCGCTCATTTAAGGCCGTGGGAGGATTGTAAATGTAGTCACACCGAAGCTTTCAATCCGAAAACGTCGAAAATTGCCGTTTTTCCAACATACCCGCAGTACTAGTCTTACTTACCCAGAAAAATATTGCAAACATGGCGCTGCTCAGCTATGGCGATATCTAGCACTCTGTCTGCAGTGTGAGTGGTTCAGTTATCTAGCCCAATGCTTTGTCATCTCGTTCGATAGGATGCTGCTTTCATTCTGCAGGCTGCAGAATATGCGCCGATTCTTGCGTTGCTTGGCAAAATTCACCGATTTTTAGCAGACACATGGACAGCTCTAGTCACAGGTAGGTTCTGCAATCTCGTGATTCTACTCACTTTCATTTCTTATCTTGTTTTAGGTAGTACTTCTGGAGTTTTAGCATAATTTCGTAGACGATCTGTAGATGGTAGCTTTCCTAGTCCCCTCCTTTGCCGTCCTTGATGATCCTTTTTGTTCAGAAGTATATTCTACCTTTTTTTGTTCCATCGGAGCAATCTGCTTCTGCTGGTATAATAATACATATACTAGTTGATCAATAAAGGTACAGCTTTTTTGGCAGTAATTTGACTGCAGCAAATTTTTTTCTTATATTTTGTTGTTTTAGAGCTTACCTGATGTGCATATTCCAGATTTCATAATTAATCGTTTAGTTTTTCTTAGAGATATTCACATTTAATTAATTGCTACCCGGCAATATTGACCGGAAATTGAGTAATCTGAGTAACAGGAGGTCCATTTGGTGCCTAATGCTCATAGGCCTGAAATCTTCGCGTGATTCATGGCGCCTTCAACTCGCAGTCCGAGTTCATGGAACTACCGCTCTTGCTTTCAACTGTATTAGAAACATGCAATTGCAACGTTCAGGATTGGCGGACGTTCCTGCAGGTGGGCAGTCCGCTGAGACCCGATCTGGTGATCGCGCATGAAGAATTTCGATCTGTTACGCCGTCTAATGGGGGAGACAGGGTGATGGAGAATGCAATCTCGCTGCAATTCTTCAGCCATTGAGGTTCAAATTATATGTACAGCGGCATAATCAATTTTAAATGGAAGACTTGGAATTGCCAAAGTTCATGCGCCTATCAGTGGGAGCCCCATTTGCTGACAGCTGATGGCAAAAGCATGATTGGGCTAGAAAACATTAAGCACTTTTTCCATCAATTTGGATAAGATTACCGAAAAACTTTACTACGTAAATGAGTATCATGGTGATGAAGGAATTGGTGTCCTGTTGCAAGCACGAAACCAATATCAGTCATCCCAGCGAGTTAAGGAGGCTTCAAGAGCATCATCGAAGATGCGGGCCTCCAAATCAGCGAGAAACAGGAGTTAATAACTTTTGTTCGGGATTCTCAGTCATCTATTGATTGACTTTACGCTAAAATGCCGAATATCACTGCAAACTTTTGAACCAGTTACAAAAATTAATCAAGAAAATGGAAGAAGGAGGATGTATAGGGAGTGCTGATTTTGCACGATAATTCAAAACTCGCAAAGCACGGCTTTGACAAGAAATTTTAGTTGATTGCAGGTTCCATCAGTTGGATCGTTCGCCCTACTGTCCTGATTTTGTACCATTATAAATCCTGCCTTTCGAAAATTCAAGTCTTGTTAAAAAGATCTGACGGTTTTTATATGGTAATATTACGGTGAAATCCGATGGATCAAAACCTGGTTTTGGGGGTCAAAATGCAAAAGCTGTAGCAAGGTATTGCACAGAAAAGCGCCACGAATGTCAGCCTGAGTGTTTAAGCAGGTCTGATGACTTTGTATGGAAAACAGAGTATTGGCATTGTCATTCTGCTGTTTCTCACTAAAAAGCTATACCGTTTCGATCAACGCACTACGCAATTATCTCAAACTTAATCAATCTATAAATTTGATTCTACGTATGAAATTTTATATGAGATTTTATAAATACAACAGCTGACATTTTATTCAGCACGATCATCATTTGAAACCGATAAAGATTGAGTTTGGATTTCCAGTCTGATCGTAAGGCTGGTTCAGCCGAAGCAAAGCTGTGCGTGTGCACAGCAAATGGTCTCAAAACATCTGCTGAAATTCGACAAAACAGATTGAGAAACTTACCATGAATTTGACATAATCTTGAATGGAAGCTCCTTGGATAAAGCGCTTGATTCTTGTTCATTTTTGATCCTTTGGTTTTGCCTTTATTTCCCCAGAAAAATTTTATTTTTTCCTTCTAGATGGTTACATATACAGATCCTTCATCCTAACTGAAGCGTGCCTTGTTCAAAGTTGGACCATATGAATCAAACTTCTCGCCTGAGATACAGCAGACAATGACCCTCAAAATCCACAAAGACCTCCAAAATTAAATTTTTCATATCCTTCTTGTCCCTCTGAACTCCCATGAAATAGAAGACCTTCTGAGTCTCGCAGGCTAGAACGTACTTTATACATGCTGACAGTGCAGGGCATTTGGGTAGCATATGTGTTTCTCGCCTTGTATTCTTGACATGCTATTCGAAGCATTAATGTAAATGATATATGGTCTAACATCAGCAAAAAGGCAGGATCATCACTCTAATGTAAAAACTATGTGTTATGTAATTGTAATTGATTAATTTATTAAAAGGACGAATTTTGAATTTTATGAAACGCTATTTATTTACTAAACTGTGTCTTTGTTATTTTTTATGTTATTCATTGTATCCATAGGTGGGCGGCACAAAAGTTCTGGACTACAAGATTTTTTCAAAGGTCAAAATATGGCCTTCAAATAGTGTAGTAGAATAAAACACCATTTTTCAACTTTTCTCATCAAGCACTATCCACTGACATCAAAAAATTGCGAAAACCAAAAAAAAATAAATGACGCTTATCCAAAAAAAATTGAAAATTGAATTCTGGGAGGGTTATTTGGGTTTCTGGGGGAGGGGTATTTTGGTTCCTTAAAGGTGCGTACCCCTCAAACTCCCCCTCCCCCACGCCTAGGTATGATTGTGTCACGTATATTGACCGAAGCTTTTTGAATCCGCTATTCTTATCAATTGTTCTAAAATGCTCGTTCTGCGACCGCTAAACGTTCTAAACCCAATTTTTTTCCCTAAACGTAGCGCGATAAATCGGATAACACCTGTCTCATTCCGTTATTTGAATTTATAAAATCATGGTATACCTCGAAGCCAAGAATAAACGAGCTAAAAACCGATTTGCTAAATTGATTGACAATTTTTAATCATTTTCAAGCATTTTTTTCTACAGAAAAAGTAGATTTTATTGCATTTTCGTCCTTGAACTTGCCTTTACGCGCCTAAAAATTTCTCCTCCATTCTACTGGTGTAGTCGATCTCCAAATGTCCAAATTTTGCGCCTACATGCGACTGAATGCTTCTATGTCTATTCAATTTTCAGATTTATTCGAAGGCATTTTTACCGTATTCTCAAAAACCTATTTCGAAATCTGCCGAACATGAGACAACCATCACCGATTGTGGACTGCAAAGGGGTGTGATTGCTGCTTCATCTTATGTAATCAATTCTTATGATGAAATAAATGCAATAAAAATCTTCAGGGATCAATAAGCCAACAAGACGAAGTGTAGCACGCTTTTTATACAGTGCAGCAAAGCATGTTTATTTAATACAATCGAAAAGCCGAAAAATGATGACTATGTGCCAAATTGTCATTTTTCGGCACTTCTAATTAGACAACAACAAAAACCAAACGAAACAAATAAAAACCAAATCAAACAAAACAAAAACGTTCAAAATAGAATATTGGGACCTCTCTAATGTGGCGAGGCTCAGCCAGGTTTTTGGGGTCCAAATTATGAACGCCTATGTGTTCATATCATCACCAGACTCGGAGAGGACGATTTGCTTTTAAAATGCAGGATAAACTGTAAAAAGTCAAAATACGAGTAAGCGCCAGTAGTTTGACTCGAAAATATGGTCAAAAATTAAGTTTGGGAGAAAGACACCCTATTTTGACCATTTTTTTGTTGCTAGTGTTGGCGAAATGTTAGCGAGAACGAAAGAAGGAACGATCGTTCTCGCTCCCTTTATCATTAACGAAATGAGAACGATAATGTTTTCGGAACGATTCGATTTACCGTTAACAGAACGATTCATGAATATCTTTAACGAGTACGAGAACAATTAAGTCATCGGAACGGCTTCATTCATCGTTAACGGAACGATAATTGATCGTCGTTAACGAGAACGAAAACGAAAAAGCTCCGCGAAACGTTCTTGATTATCAATCCAAATGATCTTTAAGTAACAATTTCTAGATGTCTTGGGTAAGGCCGTTTTGTCCACCCAGCTTGCACCATACCTAGACGTAAGATCAAGGGCGGATTTTGCGGGGGGCGGCCGCCTCCTGCCCCTGTCGCCTAAAAACTATTGGGTGCAGTAGAGAGAAGTTGTGTATTTTTTACTGATTTTAACCAATTTTATCATGATTTTCCCAAATTTTTCCGGCGCTTCGCGAAAAAAATTTTTTTTCAACAAAAAACGGAAAAGAAAAATCCATTGCATTTACTGACTTTCTTGGCGCACAAATGTCTTATTTTTACTTCAGAAGAGCTTTTGAACAGATCAATGTTGCTGTGGAAGTTGAAATTATTCAACGAGTAAATACATAGTAATTTAAGCAGTCCGTACTTTATAGCATTTTGTGTGCGTTGTTCAGCACTTTATTATGATTTTTGAACTAATTTCTTGGCGAATTTAAAACAAATTATTCGTGTTTGTTGTGTAAAACTTTCAAAACCTATAAAAATTTGCTTAATTTTCTGCATCTCAACTTATTCTGTATATCAAAACATGTCCGAAAAAGGCAAATTTACAGGTAGTGGCCCAATTTTTGAGCTATTTTTGACACTTTTAGATAAATTTTTGGTTCCGTCCGCCCCCCCCCTCTGTCAGAAAATCCTGAATCCGCCATTGTGTGGGGTTTTGGGGTATGCACCGACTAGAAGGCCAAATAACTACCATAAAAATGAATACCCAACAATACCCCCCAGAATTCAACTTATGAAATTTTTTTGTTTTTTTACGATTTTTTGGTGCCAATAGATAGAGTTAGCCGAGAAACGTTGAAAAATAGTATTTTTTCGTAAAAACCAATATTTGACTTTTTAAAATTTTGCAACCCCAGAACTTTGGTGCCGCCCATAAGTAGGCAGCACCAAAATTCTGGAGGGTGCAAAATTTTATAAAGGTCAAAAAATGGTCTTAAAAGTGGTGCCATCCCGTCGAGCTCTATCCATTGGCATCAAGACAAAACAAAAAGTTCAGAACTTGAATTCTGGGGATATTGTTAGGTTTTTCATTTTCATGTTGGTTATTCTGCCTTCTAGGGTACATACCCCCAAACACCCACGCCCATGTGTGGTGCCACTCACTTATGGCTTGCACTCCCTGCTGGCACGACCCTGCCCCCTCTCTATCCAGCCTGCCCACGCTGGTTTATGAATTATTTAATAGCTAAATCGTTTTTTCATGTTTCAGATGGATCGCAAACACTGTATTAACAATGATTTCAATATACTCTCCTATTGGAAGGAAAAAAAACAGCTTTTCCGAATTTACGTACAATCGCCATATCGGTGCTTGCAGTACGAACCACATCAGCACCGTGTGAAAGAGTCTCCAGTCGGGCGGCTTCTACATTTGATAAGAAGCGCACAATCTTAGTGACAAACGTTTGGAAAGCGAAATTTTCTTTCGCATGAATTCGGCATTTGCGTTTTGAAAGAGCTAATCTTATGCCTACCTAATTCTTATGCTTTTTTTATTCTCTTCGTTGTCTACATAAACAATGCATGTGTACGTGTCATTTATATAAATTAGTAGATTTTTGCAAATTGACGTCAACAATGACAAAATAATGCATGTACTCAACAAACGGAACAAATTTAGATGGAAAATGCCATGGAAGGATGTAATTAATCGTGAACGAACAATGAATGATCATTGTTAACGGGAACGGAAATAGAAAAGGTTTTGGAACAGCTCAATTTATCGTTAACGGAACGTTAATTGATCGTCGATAACTAGAACAATGAGGAAAATGTTTTAGGAACGCTATCACTTATCGTTAACGGAACTAACCGAAATAGGAACGATATTAGTTTCGGAACGAATTCAACTATCGTTAACGGAACGATAATTGAGTATCGTTAAAGGGAACGGGAACGGGAACGATAATTGTTTTTTGAATGTTCTGTCAACACTAGTTGTGGCACCCATTCATTGGCGACGATGAAAAGCTGGGAAAATTTCTAAATTCAATCGTGGAATCTGCAGATTCCAGGGATTAAACATAGTCTCAAGCCCATTTTTTAGGCAGCGATTATCCTGCAGCTAATCGAAAAATTTGCGCAGATCCGTCCTACTTTTCTTATTTGTATATTTTTTGTTGATTTTTATCATCATCACTATTAGAAAATATTCAGACCAACGCGGTTTTATTTAGTAGTAATGCAACTATAAGAGACATTATGTAAGGGGTACCGAAAGCTAACGAGCACACACGGACGTGAGAGTCCGGCAGTCGAGCTAGACCATAGATGCAAATCATGGTTAATCTTTGATGAGCGGTGTTAGCCGGTCTGGGGAGATAAACATTAAGCATCTTTGGGTCAAAATATCTTGAAAAACTGATATAAATATTGAACTAGCTTAAAAACCATGTGAATCCTCAAGGTCTATTCGATTTCGAACAACGATGAAGGAAAGTTTTTAATATTCATTTATTTTCGACCTTCATTCTTTCATATTTTTTTGTTAAAATTTTCCTCTTTTGCAAATTTTAGACACCCAAACCCCCTAAAAGTGCATATCCGAAATTGTGTGCGTAGGTGTGCCTCCAAGACTGAAACGCTACACTATGCTGTATACTCCTAGAGCATATGATATCGCAATTTACGAAGATACGTATGGTCGAGAAATTTCTGAAAAATTCAGAAGCGTATTATCAAAATTTAAGGGTCTTTACTCAACGCTATTCTTCTATCGTAAGGTCGATTGAACGCTCTTTTGTTGAAATTTCTTCACATTTGATTATTTCTGGCTCAGCATCCACTTTCTTTGTTCGATTTATCCAATATAAAAAAATAGAATCCCACAAAATTTTAAACACGACTCTTCGCCATGAAATAGTTTTGAAAAATGAGCTTGCTTTGCGAGAGTTGTAAACCAATAGAAAATTTGACAAAATTTATTTAATTTGTCCTTTTTTGTATAATAATACAATTTAAACTTCAAAACATTGAATATCTCGTCAAGATCTAGTAAATTGTTATCGCACATGGGAAGCTATAGAATTATTATGCACGACCTGCTAAAAATTGCATATGTATGTCGAAATCAGCAAAATTTCGAAGATTAATATCAGAAAATTTTACATTTACTACTAATGGATATGGGAGCCACTATAAAGAAATTTCAGAGATTTTATGGCGCTTATTGCCGAATTTTCAAAATGAACATTCTTTGGCTCAAAACCGCGGAAACTTTGACATATTTTCAAAAAAAAATCTGGCTTTAGAAATAATTTTGAAAGTAGACTAAGTTAAAAGGGCGGAGTTGCTTTATTTCGCACGTCAATAATAATGTTTTGGCCCAAATTTTGACCGGCGTAAATTGTAGTACTTTTTTCGAATTGCATTTTTTGTTTCGTTGCTTTTTATTTGCATAGTTAATTATTTGGTTTTTTGTTCCAATTTTGTTTTTTCTGTTTTTCTTGTTTTAATGTTGAAATTTAAAATTTCTTTAATTTTTACCCAATTGGAAGTAGGCGTTTTGGAATTTTTAAAATGTAGGAAATGTGTCGCTAGAGCTGAGCTGGCGGAGTTTTTGTTTAATTTTCTCAGTGTGGATTTCTTAAAGAGAATAATCATCAAAAATTGTATTCTTGAAAGAAAGATCATCATGCGTTTGGTACGCGTTGTGTAATACAAAGATGGTTTCTTCAAAAAAATGACAAAATATAAAAGATAATCTTCTAAAACGTTGCAATACGACGTTTTTGTGAACGACGGCGGTGACGGAATAGAATTTTTTGTGACCATTCGTTTCACAAAGAAACCTTATTTTAATTGTTAATTAAAACATCTGTATATTCTAATTATTTTTCCTGTTCTTTCAGTTTGATTAAAAATCAAATTTTTTACACTATTCTTTTTCAAATTTTCGATTATAACTTTTTTCTAGATGAATGCAAGCTTATTTAATATAATGAAAATTTGTTGCTCAAAAGCTTAGGTCTTCGCTGATCGGTTGCATACATTCTCGGAGATCTTACCAGTGATAATCGGACTAATTCAGTCAATTTTAGCTTTACATCATAATGGTCGACTCGGCATTAAAATCGCATAAGCTATTGTAGGTAGTATTCACCGCATTAATTAAATCAATAATCCTTATAATGTATGTCGTCATTCAAAAGTTACTATAGTGTTGCCAAAAATCGTCTACGCCAAAATTTTTCGAAGTGTAAGCCGCTTTTTTAAATTTAGTACTAATGCAAATATAAAAGAGCAGAATGATGGGGTACCGATAGGTATCGAACACGGGCATTCGGGGTCTGGCTGGACTTCAAGAATCTCAGAGACCTCAAAAATAGATGGGACTCAGAATTGAATTTTCGTTGCTATTTTCGACATTTTTTTCTTCAAAGTGTTTGAAATTGCCCAATTACTGTGAAATGACATATTATTATTGCTATTTTAGCATTCATATCATTTCGGCCCGAAGCAGCTAAATGTATACCCTCACCCATCCAGTTCGGTAATGCTGTGCATCTATGGCACCACTGACGCAATTGATACGGTGAGTATCAAACATGTACAGGGCGATTCAATGATAGACTCATCTGGACTGATACAAAATTAGTGTTATAAAAGGCTTAAAAATCAACAGTTATTTCTAAGTCATTCAAATTAATCAGGAATACCGGATTACAGATTTTTACGTCATTTTATAGCATTGATACCAGCTTTTGAGGTCATTGAAGCCCAAAATAGCTAACTAATTATTAACCTTCCTCCAGACCGATGGATTTAGAAAGTGTATTATAAAAAATTTCCGAATCAGATTTCAAAAGGTGGCAAACTTTAATAAATCCAGCCTTGACTCCTACATCCTTCACATTTTAAAACTTTAATATGCATATACCTATTTTCGCTACAAATTAATTAACGGAACTACTACTGTATTAATTTATTATTTATCGAAGTTTTTTTATCATTTTTTAGTTTTTAATTTTTTTATCGATTCCATTTACTAAAAAATTACGAATCTACACATTTTCCATAGAATCAAAGATGAACTTCAATACGGATTGCTACAACAAACCGTGAAGTCGAATCCAAATGAACAATCACAGCAATAACTAACACAAGCTTAGAACTTATAATCGGATCGATTCATTACGCCGTAGCCGGTTCATACGTTGCGATCGCGCTGATTTTTCTCATTTTATACCCATTTGTGATCTACATAATCGCAACGGACAAAGAATTCAAAAACAACACGTATTACAAGATAATTTTGCACCTATCGATCAGCGACACTTTTCTTCTCACCAGCAGCGGCGTTATACCGGCATTCTTTGTGTTTTTTGGCGGTCAAGAGCCATTCTGGGCCAAAAAATTACAAGGAGCCATTGTGAGTTGCAGTTGGGTATCGAGCACGAATCTTACATGTCTTATTGCGTTTAATCGCCTAATTTCGATCGTTTATCCTGCAAAATTTGACGCGCATTTTGGCAAAAAAACGATAAAAGTTTACTTTTTAGCGGTGTACGCATCGAGCGCTTGCTGGTTTGTTGCCCTTTTAATGCCAAACGTGGATTTCATGTTTGATGCCGTACTTTTGGCCTCGTCTCTCAACACCGTTGGTATGTCCACCCTGGGTAAATTATGGGATTGGATTCCTGTCTCTTTTATTATCATTTGTTATGCGCTGATCGGTCGAAAACTACGTTCAATGGTAAGAAAAGAAGAGTATTTCACAAGTACCATCGGATATTCTAAGATTAAATTTAATAAAAGATGTAGTGGGAACTTAGAGCTTACTTCGGTCGAATTTGTTCAGGGACCATTTAATATGTATTTTTCCTGGATTGCAAGTAGTGTGGATTTAAGAATGCTTCATGGATTGACCGAGAGCTGATTTAGGGCGGGTGTGCGGCCGACTCTCATTGGCCGAAAATAATTGGCGAGATAAAGGTTGATATGTAATTTGCAATAATTTTTGGCCCTCAGTGATCATAATTTCTCAAATTTTCCCGCCGCATCGCGGTAGATAATACCTGGAAAAAAATTTTCGCTCATAAAATAGGTTTGAAGAATTCCAAGAGCAGAAAACAGAAATTTCAGCATAGACTCCTTTTTCTTTCCGAGCATAACTTTTGAACGCGTTCCACGTTCCATGTCAAAATACCGGAGAACAAGCGGGAAATTAAGCTTCTAAATATCATCCTACTTAATTTTTTAATTTTTTTTAACGATCCACTCCAGATTTTCGCTGAAGTTAAAGAAAGTTAATGGTTTTTTCGCACAAAATTGTCCAAAATTTGAAACTAATCGCAAAAATTTTGCTCAAAAGTTATTTTAAATGAAATTACGCAGTGGAAAATGTCGAAAAAACGCTATTCCGCGCGTGAAGGGTGAATTTGTATCTATTTCTGACTGTTTTAGAAAAAGTTGGGATACCACCCAAACCACATACCTAGGCGTGGGGGATGGTGTTGGTCAGAGTTCTAGAGTATTGCGTATGAAAAAAATCTCAAAGACAAAAGGACCGAAGATTAGTCTTAGCGAGAACTGCGCCATTTTTAATTTACAGACCCATGAACCTAGATTCTTCCTTTGCAAGAATGTTTTTGGCTCTACATAATCCTGAATAAATATATTTTTGGTCATACATGTACATGGGGAAAATTAGGATGGAAAAAATGGAAAAATTGAAAATGAATGGTAAAAATGAGGAATTTTTTCCGGAAAAATAAGACAAAATAGGGGTGAAAATTGGATGAATATATTTGCTATGTTCAAGCTTGAAGATTATCAGGTAGCTAAGGTGCATCTGTTAGCCTTGGTATTGAGTTTAATTGTAGTACTGCATAATCTGTAGAAAAATGCATTTACTTTGCATAGGCTAAAGTAATCAAAATGAAAATTAACTGAGCAATGAATAAAAACTTTTAATATCATATAAAGCAAACGCGTTAAATTGTCCTTTCTTGTTAAAAAGTTTTAAGTTATGAGGACAGCATATTTATTGCATCGAATCTGTGTAATAATGAAAAAACGACTTTTACTAAATTCAATGTAAATCGATGACACAGCTGAATCGGCATAATCGAAACTTTACTATAAAATAATAGGCTCTCAGACCGAGCGAATGGCCTTCGATTAAGATGAGTATTTAAAATGTTATATGCACAAATATACGATTCGTTTTTATGACCCATCCTGTAATTAGTGAATGTTTCAAGTTAATACTCATAAAAAAACTTTGAAATACCTCCCTAGAATTCAATGTTTGGAATTTTTTTTCGCAATTTTATGAAGCAAATGGAACGTTGAAAACTGGTGTTTTTTGCCATAACACTGTTTTTAAGGTTATTTTTTGACCTTGGAAAAAATCTTGCAGCATCCCTCCCAAAACCTTTAGTGCCGCTAATCTATAGTACCACCATACATGGGCAGCCCCGAAATTCTAGGGAGTGGGGGTGAAAAAATTCTCGATGGAGGTGAAAAAATTTTCAAAGGTAAAAAATAGTCTTAAAAGTAGTCATATGGCGAAAAAACACCATTTTTCGACGTTTCACATCGAGCACTATCCAATGGCGTCAAAAAATCGATAATAAAGCAAAAAAATTTCAAAAATTGAATTCTAGAAGGGGGATATTTTGATTTCTGGGGGTATTCCAACTTCTGGGGGGTTCATAACCCCCACGCCTACGACTGTGATCGACAGTTGTATAATATTTGATAGAAACCTTACGGTTTTGATTAAAAGATCACTGATTTATTTTCTTAAATCACAAAATTTACTAGAAATAGAATTCTAGACGGATGCTAGCTTTAAAATTCATTTCTGTTGATCTGCGGAGGGTCTTATCTGATTCTGGGCCCAGCCAGACGCTCTAATGCATATGTATAAATGGTTAGTTTCGCCTGCTTGACATTGCGTAGCATTGCTTAATCTTGGCTCAATTCATCTTATCATAACCTTTTATCTTTTACCATTTCTCTGATCTCTTTACAATTTGCTGTATAAAATTTAACAGAAGGGTTTTCCAATTATGCTTTTGTTGATTTTTCTCTTTCTTTCCTATTTCTCGTGCAAATGCTTAATTTTGATTTCGTATTTAGAATAGATCGATCACAGACGAGAACATACGTGCCGAATCACAAAAAAAGAACATGTCTGTGCTAAAGCAGGCATCCATCATTTGCTTCAGCAAAATGGCCCTATCATTTTCATATTTTGCCCTTTTCCAAATATCATCACCTCTAGGCGTCCGTATTTCTTTCACCTACGATACTTTGCTATGGGCCGGAACCAATCCGGTTTTACATGTCACCATGAACAAGTAAGGGGCATAGCTGGACATGGATGCAAATCTAAGGTTTGGACCAGACATGCACCCTAAAGGAATTCCAGAGGTGTTGAACAGAATTTTTTTCAAAAATGCTTTTTTTGGGCTCAAAACAGAGAGTATGCGTCAAAAACACCATTTTTCGCATTTATGAGCGCCATATACTAATTTTAAGACTATATGTTGTTCCATTTACTCGTATTTCCTATATTTTCCTAACATTTCTATTACTTTTTTATGTTCTAGAAAGATAGAGATTCGTCAGAAACGCCAAAAATGAAGTTTTTGACGTTAACCAGCGTTTTTATTTCAAAAAGACAATTTAGAAACAATATTTGGTTTCACTTCCCCTCAAAATCTAATGCTAAGAAATATTATTTGGTTTCGGCCCCCCTATTAAATTCCCATCTTATGCACCTGAGCGTAATTAGCTATTTAACTGTAGTCAAGGAGATTCGCATTTTTATATTTTGTCATCTTAATTTCCTTGCGACGTTCTATCCTTGCGCTTATCCGAATAAAGTATTACTATTGGTATTAGAATGTCTGGTTCGGACCCCCTCTCCAGATCCATTCCTTCACAGGATGTCCAAAATGATGCAAGACAAAGTTTTACAAACATAATCAAAAACAAATTCAATAAATTGTTCGACTCTAACTCAGTTAGAGTACATGGAAAATGGAGGGTCAATTAGAATGCTATCGAATCTGCTCGGCCGTCAATAAAAAATTTTGAGGACTAAGCCAAATTCAATTCTTCCTTTATACCACTATCGCTTAACCCATGGCTTTATGTTAGAACCATTTTAAAGGCTAATCATACGATATCAAAATCTGCGGCAAATGGCTAATAGCTCGTATAAAAAAGTATCGAAGAATATGTACATTATTTTGTTAGATATCAGTAATCGTCAGATATCAAGAATCATTATTTAAAATAATAAAATTATCAGTGTACAGCGTGGTCCGAAAAATGGCTGCACTTCGATGTACGAGGAAAGAATATGAAGTTCGTTGCATTCAATAGATAAAAATTTCATTGTTGAAATTGTATGAAGAAATTAGTGGCGAGATGCTAGCTTTCAGTGTGTTGTAAAGTCCACTTTACACCCTGATTGTGTTATGCTTTAATCCCTAAAGGTTCTGCATCGTATCACTTTATTAATTAGATAGTGCTTTTTTGGCAATATCCTCTGTAAAATAATTACAAGCGCAGAACGGTATTCAAAAATGGAAAGCACAATTTTTTCCCATAAGGTGTCAAAAGGGTGAACGAATGAACGAAAAGCTTCCGGTATTAAAACTGAATTTAATATAGCATATGTAAGCAAATCTCTGTATTCAGTTGCAGATATATGATTTTCATCAGGTAGGGGGTACCCCAATTTTTTCTAAAAGCAGTCAAAAATATGTCCAAAAAGGTGCCCTTCACGTGCGACATAGCGCTTTTCAGTGTTAACGTTGATAATTTTATTCAAAATCGCCTGTTGCCCATCATTTTCTCGAAAAAAACCTTGAAATTTTCGACAATTTTTGGCAAATAAATTATTAAATTTTTTTGACTATAGCGAAAATTCAGCGCAAAGCATTGAAATTTATTCAAAAGGTTGTTAAGACGCTAGAATTACAGCTCAATTTCCTGAATTCTGAGCATTTGATGTGGAGTGTCTAAAATTTTTAAAAGTTCCGCTTTAAAATAGAAGAAAACTGAGCTGAAATAGTCATTTTCGCTCTTGAAGTCGTTTTAAAATTTATTCCTTGAGCAAAAGTATGGCTTCAAGGCCGTTAAAACAGTAAATAAAAGTCATTATTAGGTTTCCTTCGGCGCAAAGCGTCAAAAAATTCAAGAAACTATGACCACGACGGCCGAAAGTCATGGTTTATGAGATATCCATTCTTTATCTCGTCAAATATTCTGGGCCCATGAGGGGGCCGCCGATCCTCCGGCGCCTCCTTTGAATCAGCTCTTGTTCTTCAAAAACATATCGCTGGCACTGACCCAAATATTTCGCACGGTCGAACACAACGACATCCTTACCTATCTAATGCAATATGTCTCAAAATTTTCTGTTTGTTTTATAGCTAGAATTATGACCACACATGGGGGTGGAGGGGTTTGGGGGATATGCACACCCCCTTCAGCAGTTAAGTTGGAACCCCCCCCCAGAAATCGAAATACTCCACCCCCAGAATTCAAATTTTGAAATTTTTTTGCTTTTTTAGCGATTTTTTGATGCCATTGGAAAGTGCTCGATGAGAAACGTCGGAAAATGGTGTTTTTTTCGCAATACGACCACTTTTTAAGACCATTTTTTGACCTTTGAAAATTTTTTCACCCCCCGCCCCCCCCCCTCCAGAATTTCGGTGCTGTCCACCTATGGTTATGACGTATCGAATTATACATTTTTCCTAGACCTTCGTCCGAGTAACAAAAATAAAATGCTAGGAATATATGAATATTACAAGTTGTCCTTTAAAACTCTTGTTAATAGTCTCTTAATTTAAACTTTAGGGTCGTACGGATGCGTTTTCGCGGCATTCTCAAACACCTAGCATTCAAATCCACGGAAAAATTGGAGCATTCATATGTTGAAAATCATGCTCCGAAGACGCACCACACGACTACTGTCTGATAAAGACGAAGAATTATATACTGAGGACGAACGCATTATTATAACGTGCTTTCTACATAATGTGAATCTAAGGCTTACATGTCAAAATAAACTTTTTTCAATGAAAAATTATATGCTTTTTCAGACGAGCTGATCACTGTTGGTTGGTGCAAGATGTCAGTCCTACCATATATATGTATATTATCCAGATCATGTCCAAGCGCAATTTTTTTTCCAGATTAAACGCAGGTGAATACTAAATTTTTTATATTTTATAAGGAAACATCGAAATTTTCACATTTTTTGACAACAGTGGGCAACATTATTTCTAAATTTTGTCATTAAAATATAATAATATTTGGTGGATTTTTTAGTCGATCTAGGGAAGAAAGTCAAACTTTCAGTTTGAAAGACCGATTAGGTTCCATCGATTTGTTTTAGTGCTAGCGGATAGGTGTCCTGGGTTCAAATCTTCAAACCAGAGTGAGAATGGTCTAGAATCTCGTCTCCAAAAGTTTCCAGAATTCAGAACCTGACGGTATTGGAAGACGTTTTTTGCATAGTTCTTATCAAGTACACCTACCTGGCATGATAAATTGCAGTGGGAAGTCATTAGCAAGATAAGGGTATATAAGTCAGTTAACATACGGTATTATGTCAGAAAAACAATGGCAGCAGTTCAGGAACATATAAAACAAGATCGTCTTTAACATCAGCATTATTTTTTTAACGACACAAATTTACCTTATTTGAAGAGATCAAAAATCTAAAATAGGACTCTTACTTTCGATGTTGCTAAGAAGAGTATTAAACAAATAACCTTCCCTAACGCTGCCGGACTAAAGTTATTTTTTGGGTATTAAGTTATAGCATACACTAATTACAGGATGGGTCATAAAAACGAATCGTATATTGGAACATATAACATTTTAAAAATTCATCTTAATCGAAGGCCATTCACTCTGTCTGAGAGCCTATTATTTTATAGTAAAGTTTCGATTATGCTCATTTAGCTGTGTCATCGATTCACATAAAATTTAGTAAAACTCGTTTTTTCATTATTACTCAGATTCAATGCAATAAATAAGCAATCTTCATAACATTAAAACTTTTTAACAGGAAAGGACAATAAAACGCGTTTGCTTTATATAATTTTTGAAGTTTTTATTTATTGCTCTGTTAATTTCCATTTGATTAATTTAGCCTATGCAAAGTAAATGCATTTTTTCTACAGGTTACATATTCATAATCAACGTTTCTGATTTACAAGCACTTGTCAAAACGTGCAAGCTTTTACTAAAGCATTATTACTTTACAATAAATCGAAATGTCATAAAGCAAAACAATTCAATCATAGCTTAAAAAATTGGCTTTAGAATAAAATAAGTTGCGTTCAAATGTCACAGAGTGCTGTAAATCTACAGAGCAACCAATGCATTATTGTTTGTAATAGATGCCTCAATGACTCGAAAAAACGCAATAAATATAATTATCATTCTGATTGTTAAATGCAAAAATAATAGACTTTTTATCAAAGCGAACTGCATCAAATTTGCTTTCGTGGAGTTTTTGAAGAATATAGTGTGAAGCGATCTTGCGCCATTCCGGCAGAACTGCCATACAATTGCGCAAAAACGATACTTTGTGTCATTAAAAGACGCGGAAAAAAATAATAAACCAAATCCATACAAAACTCACAGACTTACGGTACTTCAAACATCATACTTCGACATTCACCATCTTGAGCCACTTTAAGGAATCTTAGCAGTTTATCAAAGGTTTCCAATTTTTACTAATTAATATTTTCCTGTCATTTTCAAGGTCGCAGATTACAAAAAATTAAGTTATACTGCGTGGAAACCAAGAATAAAGAAAAAATTTTTTGTAATTTTTTGCCCAAATTTTCGAGAATTTTTTTTTAATTTCACTATTTTTAGCATTGTTTACATCCAGTTAAAGATTTCTATTTAAATACGATTCAAACAGCATTTTTGGATTATCTCAAACTTCCAACCATTTGAAGATTCAAACAGTGGAATGCAGAATAACATGTACCCAACTTAGGTCGACATAAGCATCTATACATCGACCTGAGCTTCTATACATCGACCTAAGCATCTATACGTTGACCTAAGCATCTATACCTCGACCTAAGCGGAAGCGACCTCGACCTAAGCAGCCGCAAACACCTTCTCAGATAAACTAAGCCTAAGCCTAAGCGTCATTTAAGCAGAAACTTGTGCTGAAAAAACTTTTGCCGATGAACATGAAATCCAGCAAGAATTGGAAAACTTTTTTCCTTCTAAGTCTGGGTCTTTTTACAGAAGCGGTATCTTGAGCCTGCCCCAAAGATGGAGGCAGGTTGTGGATAATAATGGATTGTACATTGATGATTGAGTCACTGTATTGCACAGTAAAATTGTAAATAAATAAAAGCGCATGTTTTGCGACACTCATATCGAGCCAACCCGATACCTCACTTTAAAGTAGCTTTATCCTGAGTAACTCTATCTTCACCAATATTGGTCCGTTTTTCATGAAATTTTTTTCCGCACCTTCTTTATGCATTTCCTCCTCATTTCAATCAATATCGTTCCTTTCCACGTACATCTGCAAGTTTTTCGTTCACACCATATAGTAAAGTTTAGCCGCTTTCGTCCTTAAAATGTGGCAAAATCCGATAAGCGATTCAGTTTTTACTCACCCTGTATAAACGAGATTAATGTCACATTAACAGTCCTGGTGTTTCGGAGAACACTTCAAAAAAATTTACATTTAGCAACGTTATAGAAATACAATTAATTTTCGATGTAAATTTCACACAATCCAAAGTTGTAAAGAAAGTTTAAATTGGTATTCAATTCGTAATCCTGGTTTTACGGAGAACAAATTTAAAAATTTAAACTTCTACAACGTTCTAGAACTTAAATTCATTTTTAGCACAATTTTCACATAACCACTGGATGTAAAGAAAATTTAAGGCCAGATTCGTAATCCTATTCTTATGAAGAACATTCTAAAGAAACATAAGCGTCTTCCTACTTCGGAACTAAAGTTGATTTTCAGTGTAAATCTTACATAACTACTGAATCTTAGGAAAACCTACAGTCAGAGTCATAATCCTGACTTCACAGGGAACATTTCGAAAAGAAAAATAATCTTCTGCAACGTTCTAGAAAGAATTAATTTTAAGTGTAATCTTTACACAAATACTGTGTATAAAGAAAACTTGCAGTAATATTCGTAATCGTGGCGTAACGGACAACTTTTCGAAAAAATAAACTTCTTAAAATTCTAAAACTAGATTTAATTTTCTGTGTAAACAGTACACAACTAACGGGTGTAAAGAATAATTACAGCCTGATTCGTAATCCTGACGTTACGGAGAACATTTTGAAAAAATTAACTTCTTGCAGCACTCTGGAAGTATAATGGGTTTTAGAGTAAACTCTACTTCCCCTTAATAATTTATTATGTGTTATTAGAGGCATCCACGTGCTGTGTTGTGTCCTCGACGCATTGTACATTTATATAATTAAGATGATGTCAATCATTTTTATATTTGGGATCGTCTTAATTTTTAGCAATTCAGTCAGTCTGGTTTGGTATTTTTGATTAATCATTCTTGTGATATATTGTGTGTAGTCGGAGAAATACGAAGAAAAAATTTTCAGGCGATCTAGCCGAATAAATGATCAAAAGACTGTTCTAGATTCTTAGCTGACTGTGGAAAACAAATGTAAAAATAGAAATAAGGTTGATTTTATTCCATTGCATTAATGTAATTTCTCATGAGTTATACCGGTGTGTAAACATTTTCTGTAGCACGCAAATTGTCGCAGAACTCAGCAGAATGATTTTTTGCGTTGTCAGAACTTTGCAACAAAAAAACAATTCTTTTAACGGTCAGGATCACACCTGGGCGTGGGGGTTCGGGGGGTATGCACCCCCCCAGAAATCCAAATACCCCCCCAGAATTCAATTTTTGAAATTTTTTTTCGTTTTTTTCGCAATTTTTTGATGTCAATGGATAGTGCTTGATGAGAAACGTCAAAAAATGGTGTTTTTATCGCCATACCACCATTTTTGAGGCCATTTTTCGACCTTCAAAAAAATCTTGCAGCCCCCAGAATTTTCTTGCTGCCCACGTATGGTCAGGATCATTTTTTACCAATGAACAACACGTGTTGTGGTATGGACTATTCGTGACCATTTGGCTTATTATGCGACATTATTTTTTATAGGTGTCACGATCGACACGATTTTAAGTATCTGATATGTACAAATAGAATAAATAAACCATTATGTCTTAATGTAATTTGATCTTTCAATAATATTACGAAAATTATCTTTATTTTTACTTACATTATAATTTTCGCAAAATCTAATGTTGTAAAATAAATCGTTAAGTTTTTGAAAACGCATATTATAACGTCTTATATTTTTCCCAAATCGTAATTACGAGTATACTATTAACATTCATCTTCACGTAAATATGCGAAGAGGCAAAATCGAAAGCTAACAAAGCGGTTCTATGCGATAGGATGGTTTTAACCAGTTAAAATCGGTTTTAAGAACCAGACAGGGAAGACATCCGTCAGACAAGAATAGCATATTGAGATTAATTAAGCTTCTCACACTTAGAATATCAGAAAACACGAGACTGCGCGCAAAATGTGTACCAAAACAACTGACATTCTTCATAAATTTTTGGGTCATATGAGTAATTTATTGAAAAGCTTACTCGAGGTCAAAAGCATAAGACGTAAGTTGACGCCAAACGCTCATGTATACAGATAGATGCAAACGAGCGGACAGGTGATTAAAAGATATCCAAAAATCAGCGATCAAAACAACACCATGTGCGCCCGCCGATTATCCTATAAAAGCGGCGCGACTCAAAGCTTTGGCTCTTCCTGCCTTTGTCTTGCGTCTGGTCATTGCCTTGTCCCAGACTGATGTTACGGTGTTAGCCTTATTGCATGCATTAAAAGATCATAAGCTCTGACGCTTTAGCTTATCATAGCTAGCGTAATCTGAATCCACAGTTACGCCTCCTTTTCCGCCTCGCTTACGCTTACTCGAATTATTGAATGATTTGGACGTTTTTATTCAATTCTCAAATAAAATTATGAATTATTAATTCGTTGTCGTTATCTTATCAATACATGCAAACGCAAGATTGCCCGCAAACCTAATTCATTAATATAATGCGCAAAACTTATTAGAAAAATCGCGCATAAATTGGAGGCGGAAAGTGGGCGTGACATAAGGATAATTGCATGTCCTACCTATTATTCTTTCTTTACAATTTACTTTTTCGTCAGTTTTTTCCATTCTTCGTTTTACTTTCCTAATTGATAAGAAAAGAGACATTCATCTAGCCAATAAAGTTTTTTGTACCTGATCGCGTATCAAGCAATTCGTCGGTATGAATCCTAAATTGTCATTATTGTGCTTAATTGTGAAGACTACAGAAGTAAGGTCTGATGAAATCGGGTCTTTAATCATAGGTAGCGCGTTAGCGCGTACCTATAATATACTTGGGTACCCCTAACACATGTGCACCCCCCTACAGCTATAACAGGACACATCTAGAAGGTGCGGTTTTTTTAAAGATAGATAATAAAAAATTCGCTGCCCGTGTTTTTTGTTTTTCTTGAAACTTAAAACTGGCTGTGTAAAGAAGGTGTAAAGTTTTTGTGTAACGTTATAAAATAGGACAAATTTTGGGACCTTTTTCACTGCGGCATGTGGACAACTGAGTATTGATGACTCGAACAATTAAACAGCATAGGATTATAGAGGGATGAATTCTCCAGAACAATATTTTTTTTGTTTTTTGAATATCGCATTAGTTCTTGAATGGCAGTGTAAAGAGTGCGAAAATCTGGGGGTGAAAAAGCACTTTTTGGTCGAGTTTTCAACCTGCTTATGTCTGATACTAACTCCGGTTATGAGTTTTTTGAAATGTTTTCTGACAGAAATGTAGAGCGGATCAAGGGCTACATTCTGCATATAAGCAAAACACCTCTATGCTCTATGGTGAGTTAGATTCTGGGGTTTAAAGTTTACACTCTAGTGGATGGTGTAAAAAAACGGATTTCAACTAAGATTTCTCTGCCAAATTTTATCGCTTATAAGTCAGAGTAAATAGAAAATACAGCAGTAATAAAGTGCTTTTTAGGGGCTACACATTGCAGCAAACCGCATTTAAAAAAACGCAACATTGAGTTATTTATGGGGTTGTAAAGTTCGAAATCAGAAGTAAAAAATGGGCGAAAAACACGTTTTTTCCGGATTTTGATTAATAAATCATACCAGATAATTTTTGCAACAGAATTTTTCCCCATAGAAACGTACTACGATTCGAAAGCTACAAACTGTACCAAACTGAATTTCTTCACACTCAATGGGGAATACGGTACGGATTTTTAAAGTTTACAATGTTCTGAATGATGGAAAATATGTCTTTGGGTTTTGTTCGCCACTTTCTCCTTTCAGAAGTCAGGATAGGTCCAATAGAATAAAAATAAAGTGCCTTATATGTGGTGTTAAGCACAGAAAATAATGCTGCTTCGAACTTCAACTAAATAATATTGCAAACGCACGGAGTCAAAATATAATTCATACACAATGCATGTATAAATTGCAAAGATGGAAGCAGTACCTAATGACATTCGCTACAACACTGAAAAAGATGGAATAACTACTATTTTTTGCTAACAAAAAGTTGGGTACTAGCAAGAAAAAATGCTCCGATGGAACAAAAAAGGTAGAATATACTTGGAACAAAGAATTATCAAGGACGTAAAAGGAGGGGCTTAGAAAAAGCTCCTATCTACAAATGTCACAAAATTTGCTAAAACTCAGAAATTTCCTAAACAAAGAAAAAATGAAAGTAAGTAAATCAAAAGAAAAAACCTACCTGTGTCTAAAACTGCAAGATCTGCTAAAAATCAGACTTTTTCTAAGCAACGCAAAAATCGAAGTATATTCTGCGGCCTGCAGAAGAAAGCAGCATCCTGTCGAACAAAGATAAAACATTGGGCTAGATAACTGAACCACTCACTCTGCAAAAGCAGATATCGCCATAGCTGAGCAGCGCCATGTTGCAATATTTTTCTGGGTCAAAAAAATAGTAATTATGGTATGTTGGAAAAACGGCAATTTTCGACGTTCTGATTGAACACTGGTGCATACCCCTAACCTCCCATGCCTAATGGTTATCAGTTTACATGGGCAGGAATGAAATCCGGGTGGTCTGGTGGGATTAAACGCCAGAAGAGTACTGAATGGACGCATGCATTATATAGAAATCACAGTCTTTCGTTGCGGTATCGCAAATAATCATAGGATATAACTTTTTGTAATATTTATCTAGCCACAATATCGAATAAATTAATGTTGCAAGTGATTAGCAAAAACGCAGATTTGAGATTTATTTTATATGTTTTATATTAAGCATTGGACACCATACCTAGACGTAGGGGGTTTGGGGAGTATGCACCCCAAGGCAAAATACCCAACAATACCTCAAGAATTCAATTTTTAAATCTTTTTGCTCTTTTTTGGGTTTTTTAGGTAGGTACCAATAGATAGAGCTCGACAAGAAACGTTAAAAAATGGTGTTTTCTTCGCCATGACACAATTTTCAAGGCCAATATTCCAATTTAAAAACAACCCTCAGAATTTAGGAACCGCCCACTTTATGGAGGACAATATGAGAAAGTTCACCTATTTTTTTCAGAGGCCGCAGAATATACTTCGATTTTTGCGTTGCTTAGAAAAAGTCTGATTTCTAGCAGATCTTGCAGTTTTAGGCACAGGTAGATTTTTTCTTTGATTTACTTACTTTCATTTTTTCTTTGTTTAGGAAATTTCTGAGTTTTAGCAAATTTTGTGACATTTGTAGATAGGAGCTTTTTCTAGTCCCCTCCTTTTACGTCCTTGATAATTCTTTGTTCCAAGTATATTCTACCTTTTTTGTTCCATCGGAGCATTTTTTCTTGCTAGTGAATATATGCCTGACGATGAGAAGTTAAAGATACAAACATAAACATTTTTGCACTTTTTCTCATTTCAATTTGAGTAGGGAATGAAACACATATCTGGAGTTAAAATGATTTTGAAATTTTTTTATCGAAGAACGTGATTTTTTACGTGTTTAAGAAAATGAACTTTTTCAGACTCTTCATTGATGGTTTACAGCACTACTTCTATACATGTACATTGTAGTGTTATTTTGGTAGCCCAAAAATAATTAAAATATGTTATTGGTATAGTTGACTTATTTTAAATATGATATAAATATGATATTCTGCTATTTTTCATTTAAAATATGATATATTTTTGATATTTGGTATATATTTAATATACTTTTGGTAGGTAAGTACCTATCGTGTAATTAATACTCATTTATTATATTTCAAAGTCAAACGACTAATGCAAGCAATCAATATTTTTTCGAAGTAAAGCACAAGCATTACATTTCCAGACGCTGTTTAAAAAATTTTCATATATGTATAAAACTTTCAAAATTCACGAGATTAAGTTACAAAATTACATAAATTCCTTTCACTTTTCGTCAAATAACAAGATTTCGGAATAACGATCAGACATGTGCGTGGGGATGTGGGGTCTAGACCACCCAGAATAGGAAGATGGAAAATTTTGTAGGGAAAATGAGGCAAAATGAAGGCCAAAACCGGACGCAAATTAAGAATTTTCTTCAAGTGTTTCAAATTGACCAGAAACAGTGTAATATCGTGGTTTTAAGGCTATTTAAGCGCTTATGCAAGTTATTGAGGTCATTTTGGCCCAAAAAGCTGAATTCTTGACCCCTGCCCCAAATCGCCCATGCTGTGCACCACACCTGAGCGTGGGGGAGTTTAGGGGTATGCACCCCCGAGAAACCAAAATACCCCACCCCCCCCCCCCCAGAAATCAAAATATCCCCCCAGAATTCAATTTTTGAAATTTTTTGTTTTTTTCGCAATTTCTTGATGCCAATGGATAGTGCTCAATGAGAAACGTTGAAAAATGGTATTTTTTTGCCGTACCACTATCTTTTAAGGTCATTTTTTCACCTTTGAAAAATCTTGCTTTCACCCAGAATGTTCTTGCTGCCCACGTATGCTGTGCACCTATGATCACTATTAGCGAATCACAACGGTAAACAATACAGGTGGCAAACAAGAATCGAGAAAACAAGTATAATTTGATGGGTCAATGTCACGTGTTGTGGTACATACTTACCGACCTAACCGAGATTTTGAAATCTCCCAGATCTAGGCCACCCTTAATGAGCTGAGCTTGCCAAAAGTAATGCATTTATCAATTTCGACAGGATGTCACTCAATCATACTACACTGCGCTAATTGTATATATGTACATACGATTAAAGCAGGTGTACACAACCCTTAACGGACTCTACAGTATACATATGTACAATAGGCGAGGTGGCTTGGTGGGTATAGGTAAATAGATAATTAAGTAGGTACCGATACTGTATGCATATTTAAGTATGTATTATGAAGATATGACCTGGAAAATACCTACTGCATCATGCTTCGAAATTTGCAGGTAAGGTATAGAGCGGAAGAAGGAAAAAAGTGCTACCACTTTGTACCAAAATTATACCAAAATTATATCAAAAATATTTTCACATTTTCCGGAGTTTTAATATGATAAGAATATGATATACCAAAATTCTCAGAATTAAAATATGATATTGGTAGTCCAACAAGTGCCTACCAAAATCATATCAAAATTTATTTTTGGTATATCAAAATAACACTAGTACATTGCTAGCTATTAAGAGTCACATCTAGCGGAATGCGTTTGATTCAACATAGCTGCAATTTGGGTATAAGAATACAAATTGATTTTTTACTCTATTTCTTAAAAGTCTAAGTGTGGTAGACGTCAGATGTGCAGATTTAACAATGATTGGTGGTTTCAACTTTCAAGGATGCAACGGGGAGGAGTACGGGTTCTAGACATGAAAAACAAAATTTTTCGGCCAGGAAAAATGTACAGAATCGAGCAGTCACGGTTCTAGATGAATTTTGTAAGGTACACGTGCTCCAACTTTTCCTATACATGCTAAAAACATCATTCTCTTCGAAAATTTCGGAATTCTCCGAACATGTGCATAAAAAACAAAGGAAAGCTTACACTGCCGCTAAATTCTATATTTGCATAAAATTACTCAACTGAATACTTCAGCATTTTCAAAAAAAGATGTAAAGTAAATTTCAGCATATTGAAAACTAAATTTCTGCTCTATCCGTCGTCTCCGAACTCGGATTTTTTTTGCAAAACCATTCAATTTTTATTTTCAAATTTTGGGCTTAGAGGGGTTTGAGCACGCAGAATTGGAACTCAGGGAATTTGGGAGACCCTAAAATTGCATTCTGGCGTATTTCTGCGATTTTGGCGATCTTTACCTCTGGATCCTCAGGAGACATGAATTCGACTTTTTTTAAATTTTATGTGATTTCTTTCTAAATTCAATTCAGAGAGCTTGATGAGAAAACAGCAAAAAGCGTAGGTTTTTTGTACATATCCGCATTCTGCCAGTGAGCCCTATAGTCAGAATTTTTAGAAAAATTTTTTTTACATTTTATGTAAATTTATGTGCAGTTCAAGGAAGCAAGTTTGAGAACCGTGTGAAAATGAGAATGAAATAAAATAAAAGCTTTTACGTTCATATTTCAGCGTATGTAAAATAATTCGGACTAAGTCAAGTAGTCAAAATTAATTAAAGCTTATCACTATTGAAAATAATAATTATTATTATTATAAATATTATTTCAAAATTTAGTATCACAAAAATTTAATATTCTTTCTGTCAAGTAATATCTTGCGAATTGTACGAATTTTCGGTCTACAATGTTCAAATTGATAAAGCTAATATTATGCTTCCATAAGAATTACTCTGCGCCATATACAAGTTACTCCTACTTATATTTAAAAATTAATCTGATACCAAAGATTGTGATTCATGAAATAAGACAAGATGAGCAGAGAGCACAGGATCGAGATATGAAATCATTCAAATTGCGAAAAACTGAAAAATGATGTCATTGCAGTAAATATTATTAAAAAAATTACCATACTCGTATATGTCCCGCTTAAAAATGTAGAATTAAGTGGCCATCGACACGTCGTCTTGACCCTTTACGCAAACGTGGGAGCATTGAAGTTCTAGACCCGAGCTAGAATGGAACAATGGAAATTTTTTCTTATAATATGAGGCAAAGTTAAGGCTAAAAAGACGAAAGTCGAAAAGTTTCTCCGAAAGTGATTGAAACTGATTAGAATATATAGAAATTATAAATAACCGAGTAATTTCGGGCAAATTGGGGGCACAAGATACTGTTAGGACGATTATGAGTTTAATGCGGGAAAATCTAACTCGGAGGCTATAATATACTACAAAAGTATTTATTTTTCCATGAAGTCATTCACTTATTGTCATTATTTGTCACATAAAGTAAATCATTTACTTAAAACATGGTCAAAATTGGGCATTTTGTCAGACGAAACGGCATCATTGGCTGAAGCAAGGTCATTATATTTCAACGTCTATAAAATGCATGTTTAAGAGTGTGATTACTGTACGACCATTTTTGAATTACACCCCTCCCATCCTATCTTGCCTAATAAGATAAACATTGTTCAACACTAATTCAGCATTAATATTAGTTTTTGACGTTATTTCGGCCACAAAAACCATATTATTTGATCCCAGACCGACTGAACTCCCTACTGGCCATGCTGTGTGCGTCGATATGACGCAACTAAATTTTTTGAGTCATTAGGGCTCGTTTCTACAGCGTTCTCAAACGCCTGGCTTTGTTATTCACCGAACCAGTAATGCCGTTGTCACACCTTAAAGTGTCCGGCACCTTGAAGTGTCCGGTCAGACACTTTAAAGTACCTACCTTAAAGTGTCCGGGCCACAATAACGTTCTTAAAAGCGAAAAAAATGTATTTAAACATTGGGATAGAGTGGGCATAATACGTAGATGTAAAAGGATAGCGTTTGAACCCCCAAGATCCAAAGTCTCTCCAAATTTGTAGATCCGTACAATTAGATAATTTAACGTTTTTTGCAGTTATGCTCCACCTGACTGCCAGAATTTGGCCCACTGCCCATGTAAGTAGCAGGCATTCAACAGCCGAAAGTGTTGGGTATGGGTTCGCCGACCATTAGGGGAAGTGCGCGAACTTAAATTTTTATTCAAAAATTGGAAGAATGCGCCTAAAATGGCTAGCAATCGCAAGTTTTTGCTCAAAATTGGGGAGAGGGATTAAACAATTTATGTTGATTTAAATTTATATTTTTACATTTACGACTTTGGTTATGGGAATCTCCACCCCCTTGTTACATGTTTGAATGGTTGCATGGTAGGCCATATATAAAATTGAGTCTTAGCATGTCTTTTTAGAATCATGAGTGAATGGAACCGTGTGCAGTTTAAATTAACAACATTTATGACTGAAATTCGTAAATATCGACGATTGTTCCTCACGAAAGTTATTATTATAGTCGATTTTATCTCCAAGTTCGCTAAACGACGCCACCACACCTGGGCGTGGGGGTTTGGGGTATGCACCCCCAGAAACCAAAATATCCCCCCAGAAATCAAAATACCCCCCAGAATTCAATTTTTGGAATTTTTTTCGTTTTTTTCGCAATTTTTTTTTGATGCCAATGGATAGTGCTTGATGAGAAACGTCGGAAAATGGTGTTTTTATCGCCATACCACCATTTTTAAGCCAGTTTTATACCTTCAAAAAAATCTTGCACCCCCCCCAGAATTTTCTTGCTGCCCACGTATGGACGCCACTGACCATGCAACGAATTCTTCGTAATGCATCGGCTTGCTTGTATTTATGTACCTCAATGTACGCGTATATGTACATACCTGCTTTCCTAATTGTACAGCGAGTGATATGCGTGGGCGTAAATGCGTACGTATACTCAGCGTAACCCGAACACTTTAAGGCAGAGCCGGACACTTTAAGGTGCCTTAAAGTGTCCGGCACTTTAAGGTGCGACACCGTCAACAGAAGAGAATCACGGGCAGTAAATATGCTCAACCACACAATCGCGTGGGGATCTGGCTGGATCCCCCAGACTCCAACAATCCACCAATAGCATTGTTAGACCCCCGGAATTAAATGTATGTGCTACTTTTGGCAATTAGACGCCTCGGACTCAATGATTTGGTTGCTGTCTATGCACTCGATTATAGTTTGATGAATTCGCTTGCGCGCATTGTTTATAACGAAAAAATAAATTCAACAGTACATGTAAATACTTAACTATCATATGGGCAGTGTCAGAGTTTTAGAGATCAAAATGAATGAATGAATGAACCTAGATTCTACCTTTGCAAGAATGTTCTTGGTTCTACATAATCCTGAATAAATTTACTTTTGGTCATACATGCACATGGGGGAATTAGGATGGAAAAAAGGAAAAATGGAAAATGAATGGAAAAATAAGGAATTTTCTCGGAAAAATAAGACAAAACAGGGGCCAAAATAGGATGAAAATCGAAAATTTTTTCGAAAGTGCTTCAAATTGACTAGAAACTGTAAAATAATGTAGGTTAAAGATATTTTTAGCGCTTATACGAGTTTGTGATGCCATTTTGACCCGAAGAAAGCTCAATTCTGAACCTCCCAGACTGGCTGACTCCACAAATCGGCCATGATGGCAATCTGTGGTGATGGAGTCGTGACTAAGTATTAAATAACATGGACTGAAACTCCCAAATTGTCGAGGATTTTATCAATAAGCATATCCTCATCATCTAAAGCCGGCAGATACCGCGGGTAAATCCCCAAACCTATATTTATGTGTGCTTAATGCCTATCACCTCTTTGACTTCAGGTGTAAAAGTTAGGGCATTCAGTTGGCTGCTTTGCATCACCCACTCTCGTTTATTGCACTTCACATACATCCTTCTCCTAGGTCCAGGCGACCATATTTACACTTTATCTTTATCTTTATCTTCTTGGTTTCTTTATTTTGCAAATTATCTTTATCTTTATCTTCTAGATTTTGAAATTCCAATTTTATCTTTAATCTTGCTAAAAATCCTTATCTTTTACAACACTAATAACAAGACTAGATTTCAATTCTATTTTTTATTTTTTAATTTCCCAAATCTATTCTTTATATTCTATAATCGAACATTTTGTTTAATTGATCAATCAAGCACTTAACTGAGATAAAACAGGAGCCAAACAATTCATTCCGTGACAGAAAAATAATTTTTCATGTAGAATAAGGCGAAATAAATTTAATCGACAGAAACTAGTTGCAGAAACATGATTTTTGGCGTGTCTCGTCAATGGCTGGATATAATTTCATCCTTCTACATAAATACCAAGTACGCACGTAAGGGAGAGCATTGGGTGTTTAGACCCCTATAAGGATAGAAAGAAAATTTTTGGGAAGAATCAAATGAAATAACGGTAGAAAAGGGTAAATAATTCATAACTTCGGTACCTAAGTGCTTGAAATAGGCTGGAAACTGCCAATCGAGGTAGGCTTTTATGCTATTAGCAATTTTTATATATATTTTAGATCAAAAATGCTTAATGACGATATTTGTTTACAATGAGTAATGGCAGATGTTACCTGGAAATTTCTAGCTAACGGCGTATGTTAAAGATTGTTTCATCCATTAATTATCGGAGTAATTGCATATCTTATCTATTTGTCTTTCTTTAATTCATGTACTGTGTACCTATGTTCTATTTTTTATCCGTCCGTCCGTCGGTCCGTCCGTCAGTCCGTTCATTTGCTTTAATTATTTATTTTATTCTTCGCAGGCAAGAAAGCAAATTCATCGGCTCTGGAAAGTTTTTCTACGTTAATCACATGTAAATTGTACGCCACAGTCTGATTCTTGGTCAATTTTATTATACCGATAATGAAGTGAGCCCGGTTTTCTATATGTTCAGGCTTAAGCCAGGATCAAGCCATATTTCAATGTTAAAAGATACGTTGTCAGGTTTAAGCTTAGCTTAAGCCATACATTTTAGAAACCAGATCGTGATGACAGTAATGTGACGAGCGTTCATTCACTTCCAAAAGCACGAAAGGCAAAAATTTTGGAGAAATACGGCAAATGAGCTCGAAAAGGCGTTCAAAATTGTTGTCCATGGGGTTTTGAAGCTATTGCAACATTATACCAGGGCCATTTTAACGATTTTTCTGTAATCCCCAGGCTGGTTTTGCTGTGCAACTATGGATACGACCATAGATTGGGGCTAAAACTGGATAAAAATGATACATCCGGTTTTTAGACCATTTCATCTCAGAAAAACTGGCCATTCTGTGGATGTATGTAAGGTACTGAATACCTCCGCGCAAAAGCGACAGATAGAATTCTAAAATCGAAAAATCGCTTACGTATGGCCGAAAGATCAAAATTTGGAGCGAAATGGATCACAGTCGCAATAACGCTAGCTCGCAGTTGACGATTGGGCCGGTGCAATACATCGCGGCCGGTTCGTTCGTCGCCAGTTCGCTAATTTTTCTAACTTTGTACCCCGTCATAATTTACATAATCGCTTCGGACGGCGAATTTAGGCACAATACGTATTACAGAATAAATTTGCACCTTTCGATAACCGATTCGATACTGCTCATCACGACCGGCCTGATAGAGCCGTCGTTCGCTTTTTCGGGGGTCGGGAACCATTTTGGGCCAATAAATCGTGTGCAGCCCTCTGTGCGGCCGCAGCGGTGTGGTCAACCGCGTTCACCTGTCTCATCGCGTTCAACCGTCTGATCTTGATGGTCTATCCGACTAAATTGGACGCGCATTTCGGTAAAAAATCGATCAATAATTACTTTTTCGGGATTTACGCATTGGGACTGTGCTGGCTCGTTGCCCTCTTGACCCCGAACGTCGATTTCGCGTTCGACATTGAGCTTTTGGCCTCGTCCGAAAATACAACCGTTATGTACGTAATCGACGAGGTAGGCGATTGGTTTGCCGCCATATTTATGGTCGCCTGCTACGCATTGATTGGTCGTAAGCTTCGCTTATTGGTGAGAATCCGACGTGGGCTTGGGGAGGGGTTTGGGGGAAACGCCGCCTCCCTCTCATAATTGGAATTCTTTACCCTTCCCCGCAGATTGCTGTAGACCCCGGAATGTTTTTCAGATAACATTTTTGGCCATTTAACCTAAACAGACGCCAAAATTTGCTTGGTGAGAATAACTATTTGACATCCTTCGCACGGAGCCGGTTGGCGGACGTGACACTTAAGCGCATGAGAGCCTAGGGACTCTCTAGACACTCAGAAAAACAAAATGGAACATTACGGGGAGAATTGAAGTAAAAAGTGGGGGAAAAAGCAGCTTTCTTGCATATGTGATTGCATTTGCCGCAATTTTTCGTGTATTTCTCAGTCAAAGAAATCTGTCCGCTTGACTCTCCTTTCCGTTTGACTTCCAGACCGGCCTTTCTATGCTTTTATTGACGTGACTATTTTTTAAGATAAATGTATTTGATTTCAAGGGGCGGATTTAGGGGGGGCGCGGGGGCGGCCGCCCCCTGAGTTCAAAAATGCGAAAAATTAAGGGTTTCTGGCAGATTTTCGGGTCAAAACAACTAATTTTCCGCCCAAGTCAGGGTTCCGCCCCCCCCTTGAGGTATCGCCCCCCCTTAGGAAAATCCTAGATCCGCCACTGTTTGATTTTATTTTGATTTTCTGGATTCCTGTCTGATTGCTTGTTAAGCGACTCAGCGATGCGCGAGGAAAACTTAAAAATAAGTTTTGCTTAACAGCATAGATTTTTTCTACTAGTTTATTAGATTTGTTTATGAGTACGCTTAATTGTGTTGAGCCTATGAGGCCGCCTCCCATCGTCGTCTATAATCCGTTCAATGGTTGCAACATATATCGTCGGGATATTCATTTTAAAAAAAGAAAACATATTTCATAGAGCTTTATTGATTAGCTTCGGAAAATCGCGGAAAGAGCGACAAAAAACTTGAAACTTAATTTTGAAAGTCTGCGAGCGTTTTTTATAAGTATAGAGGTCCAAGCGAACCCTGAAATCCCTCAGGCCTATGTAGAGTGGTTATTATACTTGGGCAGTAGCCGAATCCTGCGGGGTTTAGGTGATGTAAAACTGACTTAAATCCTAAACAATATGCCCAAAATTCTATTATATTGGTCTGGGGATCTGCCGAGTTGGTGGTCTAAAACATACATGTTCTTGGGAAAGAGGTTTGGGGAAGATTTAGACCCCCATGATTGTCGATTTTTCGGAAATATTGTAAAAAGTGGCCTTATAAGCGTTTTTAGCTCATTTTAGGGTCATAAGCTTCAAATTTTCATCCCTTCTGACCATATTTTTTTAATTTTCTTGCCGAGATTGTCCATGTTTTTAGGTTCTAGAACGAACGAGCACTAACCAAAACGTAAAAAACAGTGTTTTTAACGTGTATATATCGTACTTTAGTCCAAAAAAGGCACTTTTTCAGAATTGTTTTGGCCTGACCCTCCAAAAGTCCAATGCTGTACATGTATGGTCTTGTCTAACTCTTCAATTCCTCATCGCCAATACCTAAATGTGGTTGTTGCGGTTGTTATATAACATAATTTGCATTTAGAATGTATCAGTCGCAACTGAGGATATCCGCGCCGAATTACAAAAAAGAACGTGTCTGTACTACGACGAGGCATCCATACTTTGCATGAGCAAAATAACGCAAGTCGTCCTATACGCAGTGTGCTCCCGGACAACTTCGTCTTTGTTCGCCACTATTCTTCTAACACAAGTTATTTTGTTGTGGGCTGGCACAAATCCTATCGTGCATATTACCATGAATAGGTAATTGATAAATTAGATCTTCAATTTTTAAAAATGACTAAACCATTGAATTTTTTCGATGCTAGTCGATGAAGCTTTATAAAAAAACAACAAAAAACAAATCCAAATCAATCATTTTTCACTTTCCTTGTTGAAATAATAAAATAAAAATATATCGCGGAAAACACGTAACAAATGCTCGAAAATGGAATTCGGGGATCTGCGGGAGGTATTTACCTTTCCGGGTGTTCAAACTTCGGCATTCATGTAATCTGGATGGTACTTATGTTATATTGTAGATAATTTAACATTTAAATTTACAAATTGAATATAAAGTTTCATCAAATTAAGTTTAATATAGACTTAAAATTTAAATTTTTAATTGTTTGCTTGCATATTTTCCTACTTATACTCATCTAGCTTACTTAAACTTCGTAAATCCAAATCAAGGGTTACACTCGGAAAAATACGATCTGATAAACAAATTAAAAATTATGAAGAATAAACTCTTGAAATTTCAAGATTATAATTTAATTGGAATTTTAGTCTTATACGAGCGCGGTTCTGCCGTATTCTCAAGTGTCTGGTTTTAAAGTCAGTTAAACCATCAGCGTCGTTGTCGACAGAAAGTATCAGGCAAAAACCACCCAAGAGTAATGTCTGATAAATTTTGATTAATCAAATGCATACGCTGTTCATAACGACAATAAGTTCATGACCATGCATGGTCTGGGAGCAAGGTTTAGGGCGGATTGATCACTGCCCACCCGGTAAAGTTTTCACACCCGCCCCTCCCCAGCAATTTGTTTACTCTTCTCACAGAATTCACAATTTTTCACAAATTACCAAAATATTCCTAAAAATTCGCAGAAAAAGGCGTTGTTCTAGGCGTTCTCAGCTAATTTGCTTAGAAGTACTCGTGTTTTCATTTTATACTGTTCAATTTGTTCTAATTTCTTCTGGATGTTTATGAATTTCATGTTTCTACGCTTCAGAAAGATAGAGCATCGTCAGAAATGCTAAAAAACGGTGGTTTTGACGGTGTATTCACTATTTTTTAGCCCAAAAGCACCACCTCAAATTTCAACCCCCAGAATTCCCGTGCTGTGCATGTTTGTATATGCCGTATGTAGTTTATTGTCCTAACGTGCCATGTTGACAAGGGCAAACCCCTATTTCTAGGAAAATCGAGGTTTTTTCAAAAATTAAAAAAGTTTATGGTACTGGTTGTTGAGCTACAAAATACGAGTAAGATTTATCTCCAGTCGTATGAAAGCATCGCAGAAAAAACGAAAAACAAATGTCAAAAAAATGTTTTTTCTTATTCTTAGTGTTACTTTCTAATGGTTCAACTCACTCCTTGCCCAGCGTGATTTTAGTTTTGGCTTAATATTCGATATTTAATTATAGATTTGCACGCGGATTTGTTCAAATTTCATATTCATATATTTTTTAAGATTTTTGCTTGTCACCATATTATCGATTCGAAAATAAAGGGCCATTCGCAAATTACACTGAAATGCTTTCAAATTATTATTGTAATTATTATTATCTCTTTTTAATTATTATCTTATTCTTCTTATTCTTCTTATCTTTTTATCTTCTTATCTTATCTTCTTATTATCTTATCTTATCTATCTTCTTCTTCTTTTATCTTCTTTAAAATTATTATTATATCTTATCTTACGACTTGAGGAATATCGCGAATAAATTCTCGCTGCTTTCAGTTTTGGTATCGAAGTGGACACACGTGGAATACGCATTTATACACATCTGACGATGCTTTCTTTTTCTAAATTGAAAAACTTATTACACAAACATAAATTAAATGACATATATGGTCGGAAAATTCACTTCTAGTGCAAAATATTGCTAGTTGATGATTTTATTTCGCTAAATTGTTGGAAGGCCAATAAATCAACAAATATTATACAAAAATTTGCAGAGGGTTATAGCATACATGGGCAGCATCTGAATTCTGAGATGACTGCGTGGTACAAAACTGGCATAAAATCCCCAAAAACATGTCAGCTTTCTTTTGAATTTAATCCGCTTGAATCAGGCTGCAAAAGTGGCTTAAACTTGTAATGCAGTAATGCCATTTAGCAATAGCAAGCGTCTCACCATAACTCAATATTATGTATAATATCACAACTATATTACTAAAAGTTAAATGAAACGGACTATTCTTTTTTGAGCTACAGAACTTATATGTACTTTTTTATACATTTACAGTGAAGATTTTGCGTCTCATAGTAAGAAATATTCAGTAAAGTGTACTCGCTTTCCTTGACAAAGATTTTCAAAATTTTTTAATTTCTCTGTATTCTTTGATGCCATTTTACTACACCCCAATTTAAAGAAACTATTCTCGTTAGCCTGAAATTTCGGATTTCTCCGGTGCATTGAGGCGACGGCTATAAGCTTTTCTCGTTTGCTTTTAAAAGGTCTTCCGAAATTTTAGAATTTTTAAAGAATTGCTTTTGGAAATGATTCGAATGGGAAGAAGGCGAAAACATGCCACTTCATGTATATTGAACATATAAGTGAGACTTCTTTTGGCAATTACCTCAACCATTCGAGGGTACCACCCCCCTTTCCTGCCCCGGAAATCCTCGATTCGGAATCAGGTATGTAGTGGCTATAGATCGCTACAGTAATGTTATGTTAGCCTGATTGTAGGTCGTATACTTTAGAATATCACTCCCTACCATACATATGTGTCAATGAAGAACACTTCGTAGTCATTGAAATTTTTTTCCCAAAAAGTGCAAAGTGAGACGAATTATAGTTTTAATAGACTGATCTGTGATTCAATGCTTCATTTTTTTGTTACCCTTTCAAGGAGCGAAAAGTGAAAAAAACAAAAAAAACAAAAAAACAAACTGTGCCTAACACAATTCAAACACACACACACACACACACACACACACACACGAAAACTCCAGCTGATTAAAACTAATCCTTTAGGTGAGAAGAATAATCTTTTACGTAGGTATTCAACAGTTTTCAGCTGCACTTGTTTGTCAGTGTTTGAGGTAAACCAGATGACAACAAAACAACACGGAAAATTCGTACCTTGCAAAGCTGTTAATTAATAAAGCGGTTATTTTATGATAAGGCAATCGAGTAGCAGAATAGTCACACAAATGTGCTGAATGTAATGCAGTTGAAAGCCAGAAGATTTTATGGCCATACGTTGCCGAGGAAATCGGTCGAGCCCAAAAATTATTATCACCCAGTCCAGACATGCAGATCAGCCCCCACCCAACGTTGCCACCGCGGGTCCCATTGGCCGGTGTGGAAAGGTGATCAATCGCTGAGACTTTTTTGGGTCATAGTGACCCCTTTGTATATGATAAAATAGCTTTAAACTGTGAAGGTCCACAGTTTCCAATCAATTTCAATCATTTTTGAAGAAAATTTTACATTTAGATTCATTGTTGGCCTTCATATTTGCCTCATTTTCCCAGAAAATTTTTAATTTTTAATGTTTAAGATTCTAGGCCTAATCTTAACCCCTTGCTGATTTGGCGAGTGTTCTGCTTGGGTTCTAGGGGTCTGAATCTATTGCACCCATGGGCGGATTTAAGGGGGCAGCCGTCCCCCTATTCGCTAAAAATATATGTGACGAGATATGGGCATACAGGATGGCTAAACAAACCAATGGCATATTGATCCCTATAATTTTTGTGATATCTGACCAAATTAAATGCGGTTTACTTTTTCTAAGAGCCTATTACCTCTGCAAGAAAGCGCTAAAGCTTTAATCAAGTTGGTTAGCTGCTCTTGGTTTACATTAAATTAGTCAGAATTTGTTTTTATTCAGTTTTTCGCAGATTTTTTGCTTGAATAAGTTATCTTTACAATATTGTAACTCTCCAACAAAAAAACTAATCAAATGCGGTTTGGTTTAAATAAAGCCAGAATTATTCGTTTACTTCTCTATTTATTTGTATTTTGGTTAAATCAGTCTGTACGGAACAGCAGCACCGTTATCACGGGTTGTTGCATTCATACATCTACGTTTTTAATTTGCTAGCAGTTGCCAAAATGTACAACTTTTGATTAAAGTTCAATTACTTTGCAGCAACTTTATAAAACGTGAAGCAAATAGAGAGAGATAGAAAATCAAAACGACTTCAAAATTAAAGAAGTGTTATTTAACTCTCTTAAGATTCTGTAAAGTTACAGCTAACTAAAGCAAATAATGCTTCTGGCAGATGCTCTCATGACATCAAAAAACGGCATCTACTTAATTTATTGTAGACCAACAGCAGCTGAAGCTGCATAAATAAAAATTTGTGAAATTCTTGCAGAGGTCCTAGGCTCTTGAATAAAGTAAACCGCGTTTAATTTGGTTCACTGTTGAAGATGTTTTAAGGACCAATATGTAATTTGCAATGATTATTGGGCCTCAGTGATCATAATTTCTCAAATTTTTTACCGTGAAATTTATTCCCTTTCTTGGCGGCCCGGAAGTCATATTTTTGCTCAGAAAATGAGGTTTTAAAGTGATTTCAAGAGCAAAAACAGCTTTTTCACTACTGTTTTTGTCTGATTTTCAAGCACGTTTTAAAAACATTTTCGACGTTTTAAGTTAAATGTTATTCAAGCGTTTCAAGTCAAATGTGGCAGTCATTCCAGCTTCTAATGGTTACTCCGCTCAACTTTTTCAAATTTTCCTGCTCTTCGCACCAGATTTTCGTTAAAATCAAAGAAAATTGTCAGAAACTTCAAAATTCTTTGAAAAGAATATTGCGCCATAAGCGATTTTAAATCAAAGTAGACAACGCAAAACGTCGAAAAACGCTATTTCTTACGTGAAGGGCAAATTTTTGGGCCTATTTTGACTGTTTCTGGAAAAGTTGGGGTACCGCTTTTTTAGGAAAATTCTAGATCCGCCGCTGATTGCGCCCATGTATTGTACTACCATCAGCATGACTTGAACCAAACAGTTCGTTTTGAAATGCAAAATAGTCTACAGCTCCAAAATATGGCGAGTTCAAATCAAAAGAGACCAAAAAATTAATGTCTTTTATATAAAAATTATCTATTGACGGTAAAAAATCGCAGGAAAAACTCCAAAAATTTAACCCTAATATAGAGCAGGATTTTAGGACTCGACTCCCAAAGTCCCATACGCCAATTAATGTTTTGTTATCCGATTTATATGCAATATACAATCAGGCGCGGATCCATGGGGCAAAGGAGAAGGCGCCTGCCCCCCTACACCCTTTTTTGAAATTTTTTTTGAGCAGCAGATATACGTTGAAATGCGCCGAAAATTTAGCTAAAAACGCAAAATCGTCAAATAATTTCGGCGCTTCGTGCCCAATCATCCTTATTTTTCGATATATAGTGTTCCAGCATTGTGTTTAGAATCTTGAAGCATCTAAAATACTTCAGTGCTTCACTCCAATTCAGTGATTTCAGGTGGTATGTGGAAATCATTTTGTGGTGGTTAGGCAAATTTTTCGATTCGTTTTGTTTTGCAGTTTCGAACGCGTTTCACAGCAATTGTTTGTACCTAATGGTTGGTTTGTACACGAACGAAGGAGCTGGTTACTTCTAACTGCGTTCAGGCTGAGTTTAGAACCATAATCCGGCCGATTTTGTGAAAGTTTCAGCATTACAATTCAGCATTTAATTTAACAGAATTTTCCGGGGCTCTGCCTCCGGGACTCACTGGGGGACGTTTGAGCGCGTCCACCCCAGATCCCCCCGCTGTAAGAGCCAGGGTGCTTCTTGCATTCTTTATGTATCCCAACAATCAAATAGTCGGGTTATGTATAAATTGTGTGCCCTGGCATGTTGGGCAGGACCGCCCATTGCCCGAAATGGAAAAATCTTTCTCCTCAGAATACACCTAAGGGAAAAGTGGAAAATTGGCGAAGTGCGTCTAAAACAACGTCGAAACAAGTTTTTAGCGTGTTTTTGAGCTTGTAAGCTCAAAATTTTACGGCGCGTCGCGCCACATTTATTGTTTATAAATGATTTTTTCTTGTAAACCGCTGAAAATCGCTCAAATTTGAATTAGACATAGAGAGCATATTAATTTTTCCCGGCGCTGTGAGCCGGATTCACTGCAGCTATAGTTTTTGCCTTCTAGCTCACTGAAAATAGCTCAAATTTGAATTATGACACAGGGATCATTAAATTTTTTCCGGCGCTTAGCGTCGGATTAATTGTTTATCTATGTTTTTTCTTTTGGCCCGCTCAAAACCGCTCAAACATGAGTTTGACATGCAGAATATGTCAAATTTGTTTCGGCACTTGGCACCAAATTATTTATTATCTTTAAAACCTTTAATTTTTCTTCACCATCGTATAGAGCTCGCCAAGATGCGGTCAAAACTGTCTTTATTTTCGTGTATCTTCTAATGGTTCTCGAGATATCTGACTTCAAATTTTCACACCGCCCCCCTCCCCAAGAAAAAAATCTATTCCTGGATCCGCTAGTGTACACTATATTCGGCGTAATCGAAAACTTCAGATTCGTTCTAATTTTTTTTATTTTCGGTACAAAAAACAGAAAACATAAGAATACTGTGTTATTTATAGTCTTCACTGGCTTGAATGCACGTGAAAAAAGTATGTATATTGATAATCAATTATGACGATATTGTCTTTATCAATAAAAAATAGAGATTGATTTTTAACAAATCGAATAGTACTGAATGACAAATTTGGTTTTGGAAATTAAACGTTCGGTGCAAAACACTTAAAAATTTGCGGTTTTATGGCCGAAAATCGTCAAAAAGTGCAAAAAAAACTGGCAAATGTCAGTATTGAGCTGCTGCAGGTCAAAAACGTTTTTTTGCTTGGGGTCAGCGAAATCAGACGTCGAAAAATCCAGATTTGAATATTTTGAATGTTGGGTTTTTGGGTTTTTTGTGGGTTTTTTGGGTTTTGTTAGGGTTTGTTATATGGAACTGACAGCTAGAGCTACATACAGTAGCTTCCAACAGCTGCAAGACACGAAAACAAGCAAAATAAGATAGATTTTCATTCGTTCTGTGTTGGGGGGGTAAAATTTACCCCAACTATGTATGTAGTTTCATGGCATATTTTGCATATTTTTGCCGAATTTCCATGTTTTTGGGCTCCATATCAGACTTTTACCTACTTTTTCGATTGTTTGCTCTTGTACGTACTATAATCATTCATAGCTAACACTATGAAGAACAAATATAACATAAAATCATGTGTCCCCATCAGTAGTGCTAGGGAAAACAACCAGCCGCTACGAGAGCAGAATAGAAGAAGCCAAGACTTAAGTGTAAATAGGTCGTTTGGGATGGAACAGACCATACATATCATAAACTGCATAGGATCTGCATACATTTTTAAAAGAAATTACGATTTGGCCCTTGTTTGTCTAATTTCTAGCAGAGATTTCCATTAGTATTTCAGGCAATATTTTCGTTTACCTAACCAAACTGCCTCCTAATAGCTCTCCTTCACCAAAAAACTAACAAGACCTATTAATCTATTGGTTTTTTGGTGCCAAAGTGCGCATTATTTGATTTTATTTCGTTCGACATTTTTAATTCTTTTTAGTGTTTCAAGACTAGCATAGCTTGACCAATTTATTCCTTCCATACCCAGGGCCGGTCGCAGGATTCTTTTTTTGGGGGGGGGGGGCTAACCGGTACATAGTTTATTCACAATTTATCGACCCTTTTTGTGTGTATGTTTTTGTGCATTTCTGATCATACCGCATCTTTTTCAGCCAAAACATAATTTTTTTTCAAAATTTTTTTTCAAAAATATTTGTGGTTTTTCAATGTAAAATAACCTTTTAAATTAATAAATACAATTTTTTAAAACCTTACACAGCATGCAAATTTTTTAGCAAACGTATAGACAAATACCGTTTAGATATTGCACTTTAAGTTCCAAAAGAAAATGCCTGACAATGACATTTGTGTTTAAGTATATGGTGCTGAATCGGCATATACAATGAGCAGTGGCAAAATCTAGAATTTTCCTAAGGGGGCGCGGTATCCCAACTTTTCAAAAAACAGTCAAAAATAGGTCCAAAAATTTGCCTTTTACGTGCGAAATAGCGTTTTTCCGGTGTTTTACATTGTATACATTTACATAAAATCACTTTTTACGCAATATTTCTCCTGAAAATTCTAAAATTGTAGACAATTTTGTGCGAAAAAATCATTAAATTTCTTTGACTTTAACAAAAATCTGACGCGAAGCGCCGGAAAATTTGTGAAATTAAAGCGGATAGACGTCTAGAAGCATGATTTACTGCTTGATTTTCTGTAGTTATAGCATTTGATGCGAAACGTCGAAATTTTCAATCGGAAATAGAAGAAAACAATGCAAAAATAGCTGTTTCTGCTGTTAAAATTCTTTTGAACCCCACATGAACAGAAAATGGCTTCCATACAGTATTTTTTTCTAGAAGGTCCGTTTGTGCATGTACAAAGATGGTCCCAATAAGTCTTTGTATATTTTGTACACACAAATTTTGGGTACTATAATATATACAGTAGCGATTTTAGTGTGGTAAAAACAGAGTTGTTCGACTTTTGGTAATGTATTTTAGCCAATTTTTGGGTCTCTGAGTACAAAAATCACTAAGAATCGTCTTAAAACGGCGCAAAGCGCCGAAAAATTTCACATTTTTCCTTTTGAAATGCATTTTCTAACATTATAAAGATATATAGAACACATAATTACTCATTTCGGCGCGAAGCGCCGAAAATTTTCTCGAATTTCAGACTTTTTTTGCAATTTTTGTCTTCCCAAAAATCTTCTTACATGTACAAAGACGGTCACAAAAAGTCTTTGTACATCCAGAAAATCTTTGCCAAGTACAAAAAACACTGCTTCCAGGCAGTCTTGTTCTGTACTTGGTCCGTTTGTGCAAGTACAAAGATGGTCCCTAAAAGTCTTCGTACGTTTGGAACACACAAATTTTTGGGTACTAAGTATGGTAGAGACTTGAATATGGTTAAACAGAGAACTTTGGTAGTGTAGTTTAGCTAATTCCTGGGTTTATGAGGGCAAAAATCATTAAGAATTGTCCTAAAACGGCGTGAAGCGCCGAGAAATTTGACGTTTTTCCTTTCGAAATGCGATTTCTGCTATTATAAAGAGTAGGACACACAATTACTCATTTCGGCGCGATGCGCCGAAAATTTTCGCGAATTTTAGACCTTTTTAGCAGTTTTTATCATGCCAAAAATCGTTGTATATGTACATATATACAAAGACGGTCCTGAAAAGTCTTTGTACATCAGGAAAATCTTTGCAAAATACAAAAAACCGTGCTTCAGGTCGCCAAGAAAGTTAATAAATGTGAATAATACGTATCATCCGGCGCATAGTGCCGGAAAAATCTGATAAATCCTGGTCATTGACGCCCAAAATCATTGCAAATTGTATATCCATTCTTTATCGCGCCAAATGTTAACTTTCGAATATGATGGGGCTGGGACCAATCCTTTATTTTTCCTTTGGTCCCCCCTTTGATATTTAAATTTTTTTCAGTTTGGGGGGCTATAGCCCCTAGCCCCCCCTGGGACCGGCCATGATGGCGGATTGGCTCTTTGTTTCTGACGGTGGATGCAGTTTAGTTTTTTACTACCCTTCAATTTCTTTATCGAGTTGTTCTGTTTGATTTTCCTTGAATTTTCTTAAAACCGATTTTATCACACCTGCACTTTTTATATTTTGTTTCTTGAATCAACATCGCGATGACTTACGCAGGCAGCATTTTGAATCATTATTTTAAGCAAATAGTCCAAGAAATTTGCGCAAATAATTTCCAAACGTAATTTAACATACTTTCTGAGGGCCATTTAATCAAATATGATTTCTTGATTTTTAAATCTCTTTTAAGATTTTTCTGAGTGGGTTTTCAAATGTTCATATGATTTTCATGCCGATCATTGGTGAAAAGGATCTCGCACGATACAAATTATTGCGCCGACGCGATTTTTCGAGTTTTAGCAACCATGATGCATTGCATAGCACGACCGATCGGGAGGAAAGGGAGTTGAAATTTAGCTGTTTCGGGTCAAAATGACGTCAAAAACTGGTACCTACCTATTAATGCTGAAACAGCGTCAAAATTGCCTTATTCCACAGTATCTGGTTAATTTCGAGCACTTTTAAAAAAGTTTCAAGTTTTCTTTTTTTGTCCATTTCGCCTCATTTTCCCGATTTTCCCATTGGGTGATGCTGAGAGCCCGACAGTGCGTGCCGGGCAACAACAATCATAGTTGATAGTGATTAAAACTACATTAGTCTTCTACTGTTCCGGTCAATATGGACCACTGTAAAAAATTCACAACTTTCATCCATTTTTGACCTTCTTTTTTCCCAAAAAATTCTCATTTCTTACTGGGCGTATGGGTAGACCCCTAACCGAACACATGCATGTCTGGTCAAAACCATTGAAGAAACGGTATAGCCATTCTAGGGGGCAGATCGGTGGGGTAGTGGGTCAGCCATAGAGCTTTTACTGATCTGAAATACAGGCACCTGAAAATTTCTAATATTAGACAAGCTCCATTGGTAATGCTTATAGCTTCCGCCTTCGAAATAGTTCATCAGACTTTTTCGTACACAATTAGCATGTGATGTCAAAAAATTTGAGCGATAAAACTTTAAAAAAAGAAGTCGTTATTTGCCCATTCGAGATAAAAACATAGAAGAGCAAGTCACCATCACATATGGGCGTGGGGGTTTGGGGGGTATGCATCCCCAGAAGTTGAAATACCCCCCAGAAAAATTGTATTTTGCTTTTTTAGCAATTTTTCATGCCATTGGATAGTGCTCGACGAGAAACGTCGAAAAATGATGTTTTTTAGCCATACAACCACGTTTAAGACAATTTTTTTACCTTTAAAATTTTTTTCACCCACCAGAATTTTGGTGCTGCCCACCTATGGTCACCATACCTGAGCGTGGGGGTATGCCCCAAAAAAAACCAAAATACCCCACAACGGAATTCAAGAGTTTTTAATTTTTTTTGTTTTTTCGCAATTTTTTGATGCCAATGGATAGTGCTCGATAAGAAAAAAAGAAAAATTGTGTTTTTCGCCATACCATTTTAGGGCCATTTTTTGACCTTTGAAAAAATCTTGGCCTCCTCTGAACTTTGGTGCCACCCACCTATGCAAGCCAGTCAGCAGCTATTTTACTCGTTGATTAATGCAGCCAATGAAAGAATTAAACAGAAATGAATCTGAGCGTATAATTATACTCGTAAACAATCGGATAAAAGCTGTGATAATATAGATAAATGCAAAGCAACGACGTAATACGCGAAACCTTTAAGCAATAAACGAAGATCAAATCAATAAGAAGCCGGATTGGAATGGTGCATTCAAAGCCTGAAACGATCAATACATTTATTAGATTAAACGGACAATTCGAAAAATCCAAACTATTCACAAAGTGTGAGAAATTATTGTACAAGATTTTGAGAGAACGTGTAAAAGTAGTTTAAACTTCTTGAATATCGATCGCACACCTTCCTAATTTGCATTATTTAGCATGCTGCTTTGTAGCGTAAAGAAGTTGAAACTTTTACGTGGTTTACAATGCCTTTTCTGCCTTTAGTGTACGGTGTAAACTACGTCGTTCGAGTTTCAGTCAGAAGCTATTCTTTTCTATGTCAATTTAGAGCTGTTTGTTTGCAATGGTAAAAAAACAAGGCTCAACGCTTCATTTAAGAATGCTCCGGGTAATCGCAAACTTTTAACAATGTAAACGAATTTACAGACATAATAATATATCAGGATATTAGGCATTGGTACTGTAATAATATCGTAAGTTATCAATACTGTAGTCGCTATCGGGTAGAGATTACTGTGAAACAAATTATATTTATTTAATTAATTTATATATAATACGGTTTACAATTGCAGTCACCATCATACCTGGGCGTGGGGGGGGGGGGGGTTTGGAGGGTATGCACCCCCGAGAAACCAAAATACCCCCCCCCAGAAATCAAAATACCCTCCCCCAGAATTTAATTTTTGAAATTTGTTTTGTTTCGCCATATCACCATTTTTAAGGCCATTTTTCGACCTTTAAAAAAATCTCGCACCCCCAGACGTTTAGTGCCGCCCACCTATGGTCACCATCATGCGTTGGGCAGCAAGAAAATTCAGGGGGTGCAAGATTTCTGAAGGTCAAAAATGGCCTTAAAACATGGTGGTATGGCGATAAAACACCATTTTTCGACGTTTCTCATCAAGAACTATCCATTGGCATCAAAAAATTGCGAAAAAAACGAAAAAAATTTTTAAAAATTGATTTCTGGGGGGGGGGTCTTTGATTTCTGGGGGGATCTTTTGGTTTCTGGGGGTCAGACCCCCCAGATCCCACGCCCATGTGTGCCAGCAACCGATTTTCGGATCCCACCAGCTGATTTTTTGACCCTAGCAATTGATCAGCAATCATTTTTCAGATCCCAACAACCGATTTTTTAATCCCGGCCCAAATCGATTACTGGGCTCCGAAAATCGGTACGGAAGTAATCAGGGACATAGGTAGCTCTGGGGAGAATGGTGGGAGGGGTCCGGCCGGACACCCCAAAATTCAAAAGAAAACGGAAAAATAAGACTTTTTGAACATTATTTTGTGCTATTTTCGGCCTTTTTGAAGCCCGGACCCCCAAAATTGGTGCTGGTCCTCCAAAAATAGGACGGCCAGCTACGTGCGTGTAAGTAATGCATAATTCACAGATGATACTTAAGTAAGTAATGCCTAATTTAGAGAAAATAATAATTCGTCAGATCAGAATAAAACACATGATGTATTTTTGTGATCTCCTACACATTGATGTATCAAAAATACATCTTTGTCTGTCCAATTGTTTTATGTGTAAATAAACGCTAGTCTTTCAAACATACATTACTTGTCATTGATTTTAAGCCGCGCTGAATTACGACAATTTTTGTAATGCAAACTTGTGTTTCCAAAAGGTGAAATGGGTCATTCCATGTCAAGTGACCCAACGCTCCCAGTCGACCATCTCCAATCTGTATGAAATTTTGCACAGAAGTAGCCCGTGGTCTTAAACTAAACCGGGCAAAATATTGGATTCTAATATGCTTTTATTCAAAAGTTATTAGCTTTGGTCTACAGGGCTATCTTGCAATGATCACGCGCGTGCTTCATAATTCCTCAACTTTGATTGCTTGTCTATTCAGTTTGGATCAATGAAGAAAGATTAAATTCAGTTGACTAGGACAACTTTTTGTGCCAAATCTAATCGGGCAAATAAAAAAGCAATTGAAGTCAAACTTGAATTGCAAATTGATGCCAAAGTTGAGCGAAAAAATTGGTTTTTCAAATAAAGACCGTATTTCAAGCACAAGTTGCGCAAGATGCTGGTATTAAAATCGGTCAATAATTTTTCCAAGAGTAGTCTACATTAGTGTTGCTATGTGTGCTTAATTTCGAAAATTCCGGAGTTATGCTTCTGAAACAAGAGGATAGCAAAAATGCCAAAAAAAATTATTTGCAAATTTTACCATATCTTCAGCAGCAAAAATCAGAATGTGGGTCATTTTTAATTTTTTTCTTTTTTGTTTCATTTGAAAGAGCGTTGTTTCTTCTACTAAATTCATTGTTTTTCATTTTGTGCCCGAGCCTTATGGGTAGAAAAATAGCTCATATTCTCAAGAGTTACTCCTCACACGCAATGCATATATTGTGAAAGAATGTGTACTTTGCCTAGATTTTTATTGAGCTTGTAATTCAATAAAATAGTAATGTTTGACACCCTGAGAAGTGTTTACTGTGTTTATCCACTTGTGTTATCCTGATGCTTCTAGTATTTACCCGTCCATCATAAAGTGATGCTACATTTGGCCAGAAAATTTATGATGAAAAATAAAGTATTATTGATCAATTCCTATAAAAGATGTATCTCAGTAATACTTTGGCACACCTGTGGACTGTGTTATAAATTAAGTAAACTTAGATTAGTGCTAGGGGTAGTGCAAGAAAAACGGTTTGTAAAATGCAGAAACAGTAGCTAGAACGCGTGACAACCACCAATTTGAGCCTGCTAGTCAGAACAGTGTCACTGTCTGTCGAGTGTCCAGTGATTCTGTATCATTTGTTGCCCATCTCTATCAGCCTGAAACACAGGCTTTTGGGGCTCAAAGTATCAGAGCTGCAGCCTGGGCAGTTTGTGGCTTGAATCTATGACAATGTCTGGTGAATGGACAATATTTGTAACATTTCTGTCTCTGAGCACGATGCTTTGATTGACTTCATGCATCCACATGGCCCAACTGCCTCTCTTCACTAACCTGTGAGAAAGGACACATGTTGGGTTCCAGAACAGCATATTATTTCAGTCCTTTCAGCACCTAATGCCCATACTAATGGAAGATCGTACAGCTACCCTGAAGCGATAATGACTAACACTACTCAACTGTACAGCCTGTTCAATTAGCTTGTCAGTAACGTTGCAATCTAATTGTAAAGAACTATGGCTTGGGAACCATGAAGAAACCTACTTGGGGCTTGGGAACTTTGACTAAGATACCATCTTATTGGTTTGGGAACCAATGCAAAATCCTGATAAGGCATGGGAACCTTAAAGAAACACAACCCATGGCTAGCCTTGCCTGGCTTTTGGGCGTGGCCCCTTGGTGATGGGGATACCAGTTGAATTACTGGTAGTGGCACACACACACACATTCCCATAAGGAGGGGAGAGATGAGGGGGTATTAACCCCACCTCAGGGTACGAGACTTGAATCACTGTCAGAAGATTTTGAGCTATCAACCATTTTCTGCAATGATTTTGGGTACAGCATCGAAGATGTTAAAAATTTTGCCGATTAGTACATTTCTGTTTTGTTTACCCAAATTCTTACAGTGGTCGCCATGAAAGATGACGCGCCATCACCCTCAGAATTATAATGGATAGTGTGTCGCGAGCGCCGCATTCGTCCATCATGCGCCATCATCTCTTTCTTTCTATTCAGCACCATTAAACTCCATCATCCCATTAATCTGGCGATGCGGACGGCGCAATTTAGCTATTAATAGCGCCAACAAGAAGGAAGCGCGCCAGCATTCACGTGCGCGCTTCCTTATTGGCGCTATTAATAGCTAAATTGCACAATCCGCATCGCCAGATTAGCGGGATGATGGAGGTTAATGGCGCTGAATATAAAGATGATGGCGCATGATGATCGCGATACAGCTCGCGCTCATAATTCTGAGGGTGATGACGCGTCATCTATTCGTAGCGACCACTGTATATTTTTACTTACAATACTGACAAAACTTGTCAGAATGCGACAAAAAGTTTTTAAAAATGCAGTTTTCACATTAAAACATTCTATAAAGGATGTTTTAGCCATTTTATATTTGACCTGCAAAAAAGGCTAGAACTCTAAATTTAGTGGTCTCAAATTTTGGTATTTCACCCCCCCTGAACTTTTGACCTTGGGAAACTATGGTGGCACAGCCACCATGGACCAACGCGAGGACAAAAATAAGAAAAACTCAAAACAATGTAGTATCTAACACTTTCTTATGCAAAGAACTTTCAAGTGAAATGTAGCATCACTACATGATGGACAAGTAAATGCTAAAACATCAGGATCACACAAGATAATAAGCACAATAAGTATTTACCAGGGTGTCAAACATTACTATTTTATTGGATTGCAAGCTTGATAATAAATATAAGCCTTTCACAATATATGTATTGCATGCGAGGAGTAGGCTTGAAAACTTGAGCTATTTTTCTACCTAGAAGGCCCGGGCACAAAATGAAAAACAATGAATTTGGTAGAAGAAACAACGGTCTTTAAAATGAAGCAAAAAAATTAAAAATGACCACATTCTGATTTTCCCGCTGAAGATAGAGTAAAATTTGCATAAAATTTTTTTTGGCATTTTTGCCATCCTCTGCTTTCAGGAGTATAAGTTTTGAATTTTTGAAATTAAGCACACAAAGAGACACTAATGTAGACTACTCATGGAAAAAGTATTTGACTCATTTTAATTGCAGCATCATGTGTTATTTGTGATTAAAGTAAAAGTATGGTTAAATACTTTAAATACCATACTTTAAAGATTAAAGTATGGTCAGTATTTCAGAAACTGATTTTTTTGTTCAAGTTTGGCATTAATTTGCTATCCAGTTTAAAAAGAATTGCTTTTTTATTTGCATAACTAAATTTGGCGCAAAAGTTGTCCCAGTCAACTAAATTTAATATTTCTTCATTGATCCAAACTGAAAAAACAAGCAATCAAAGTTAAAGGATTATGGAGCACGCGTGTGATCATTGCAAGATGGCCCTGAAGACCAAAGCCTATAACTTTTAAACAATAGCATATTAGAATCTTATATTTAGCCCAGTTTAGTTTAAGACCATGAGCTACTTCTGTGCGAAATTTCAAGCAGATTGGAGATGGTCGACTGGGAGCGTTGGGTGACTTGACATGGAATGACCCAAATCTCAAAATTTTCCGGCGCTTCGCGCCGAGTGGATTTAATTTGATTACTTGCTATTGATGCTTAAGCCGAGGCAAATTTGGACATTTTTCGTGATGCAAAATTGCATTTCATAAAGGTTAAATTTCAAAATTTTCTGGCGCTTCACGCCCAAATTGATTTAATTTCATTATTTGTTATTGATTTTAGGTTGTGCTGAATTTCGACAATTTTTGTGCATTTCTAACAGGATTTATATTTGAAATGAAATCGTACTATTTTACGACATGGAAATGAGAAACTCTGTAAACGTTTCACTTTCACACCATAAATTGCATAAAAAATAAGCGTAACAAGGGCGGTGAATGTCTCTTCAAGATTAGACGTCAATTGTTACTAAAATAATTGGTTTTTAAACATAATTGCGATGCAAATTATCGATTGAACTATTTTTCTACACCATACTTATTTTGACACACCATTTTTAATCAAAAATATGTCCGAGAAATAGTGCGACCTCGCGTGGTATACGAATGGACTTTGCGTGGAAGCAAAACTACCATGTTAAAAATTCGATGCATAATTTTTTACACGCAAGAGTTATGTAGCAACCACTTTTCTGACTTGGGCAACCAACCAAAAAAATTGGACTGCGGTATCACCCGAGAGTTTAAGGCTTGCCCAGCTATGTTTACGGGGTAAGCAACCCCAGAAATCAAAATACACCCCAAAATTCAATTTTTAATTTTTGTTTTTTTTTTGCAATTTTTTGATGCCAATGGATAGTGCTCGATAAGAAACGTTGAAAAATAGTGTTTGTCGCCATACCACCATTTTTAAGGCAATTTTTTGACTTTTGAAAAAATCTTGCACCCCACCCCAGAACTTTGGTGCCGCCCACCTTGCTTACCACCCCACCCCCCAAAAAAAAGGCCGGCTACTAACTCCAAAAATTTTCTAAATTTTGAGCTATCACGTGTATTATCTAAGCATGTTTCTTAAGCATCAAAGTAAGCAACAATGTGTTATGTAGGCATACCTAGACAACGGCCTGTCTTCCCATTGATACAAAGAGCAAAATGGAAATATTTTGGTTTGTTGCCAGTTACAAAAAGGGCTGTTTTTTGCGAACATTTACCGCACGATTTTCAAATTAAAAATGAATTTCTGTATGCATCACGTATCTTTGTTCTATCAGTCGAAGTATTGTCGTGAGCTTAATCGGTTCTGATAATAGCTATCACTAACTAGATACAGCTATAATTTTTTGAGTGTGTGTCTTATTATTATTTGGTACGTATTGATGATATGTATTATTAGTTGGTACATTAGTATGCATTGTTTTATGTTATTTACAGGCACGTAGCTGGCCATCCTATGTATTTTGGGGGGACTAACACCTATTTTGGGGAAGGGGGACTAAGCCCAAAAAACCAAAAATAGCACCATACATGATCTTGGGGGGTTTGGGGGAGGGGTTTCAACCCCCGCAAAAAATTTTTCACCCCCCAGAATTGGCGATTTTCAAAAGTTTCCTAAACTTACCTGAAAATTGGTAGAAAAAGTGTCTTTTTAAGGGTTTTTGGCTATCTATGTATTTGCTCCAAATCGCCAAATTTTCGGCGCTTCGCGCCATATATTCATGTTTTAAGCGATATATTGGTCAATTTATTCGACTCTTTTTCGAAATTTTTTTTCATGATTTCATGCTCTAGAAGGATAGAGTATCGTCAGAAACGCCAGAAAAACTATGTTTTCTTAACGTGTACCGGCCATTTTTAGGCCCAAAAAAGGCACTTTAGGATTCCCCCCCAGAATTCCCATACGGTGCATGTAGGCTGCCCACGTATGGTTAAACCCATTGCCCAGGTGTGTATGTAGGTATACTATGTACGTAATACTAACTTTTTCGATTTTGCGAATTTTATTTTTGTTAATTTCAATTTATTTTTGAATACGTAAAATTTCCTGATTTTGCGAATTTTAATTTTTAATTTTAAGATTTTCAAAATTATTTAGAAATTGAAAGAATTGCTATTCTCGCTTACTTTAAAGTGGCAGACGACTAGAGGAACGCGTTAATATTAAACGACGCTCATAGCAAAAGCCGTGAAACGAATATCGCCCGGGGCCAAAGACGCGAATTTTTGGCAACATTTGGCCGCTTCCTTGAAAAACGTATCATCGTTCGCGTCGCCCATTTTCAGGGGGCTATCCTTTCGGCCATCTATTTACAAGAAGTGTATTTTTTAAATTAGCATTTTTTTTATTTTACCACCATTTTTAATTAGAATCACTTGCACCTACTAGGGCAACGACCACACATGGGTGTGGGGGGGGCTTTGGGCGGTATGCATCCCCCAGAAGTTGGAATACTCCTAAAAATCAAAATACCCCCCCAGAATTCAAATTTTGAAATTTTTTTGCTTCTTTAGCGATTTTTTGATGCCATTGGATAGTGCTCAATAAAAACGTCGAAAAATGGTGTTTTTTCGCCATACGACCACTTTTAAGACCATTTTTTGACCTTTGAAAATTTTTTCACCCCCACGGAATTTCGGTGCTGCCCACCTATGGCAACTAGCAAGCAAATTCTAAATTCAACATTGAATAAAAATAATTAAAAATTCAAATTCTAATTAAATTGAAATTCTGCGCCGAATTCTATTTTTTTTTACCAAATTATATTACGTTATTTATTTGATTATCGCTCGATAAATAAGAAAAAAAATTGATAGTGGGGGCGAAAGCTCCGTATTTGACCGATTTACGGACGTTTGGGCGTAGAATCGCCAAAAATTTTCAGTTTCAAGGAAACCTGATAGGTTTTGATGAAAATTTTCGGATTCTCGGGAGTTCAGCCAGACCACCGCGCTCATTTGATCAAAACATTACTATTTTTCCTTATTTTATATAAATATCAATAATGGACTTATACCTACCATTATTTTTTGTTTATTGAATATTCCTATGATTCATTCGCTTTACTTGTCGATAATATGTGATTGATTTTCCATTTTATTTTCATTAAAATATAAAAGTACCAGTGGCGGATCCAGAATTTTCCTAATGGGTGGGGGCGGAACCCCTAAGGGGGGAGGGGCGGAACCCTGACTTGGGCGGAAAAATTAGCCCTTTTAACCCGAAAATCGCTAAAAATCGCTCAAAAATCCTCAATTTTGCGCATTATTTTGGGCCTATGGGAGGAGGGGGCGGCCGCCTTCCCCGCCCCCATCTGCCCCAAATCCGCCCTGAAACGTACTACCGTACGCTTTTTATATACTTTATCGCAAAAAACGCGAATGCTGGGGGTCCGGCGAGATGCTGGGTCGAAGATTAAAATCCTGATCCCACTCGACCCACGCCTCTAATGCGGTGGTCATTTGCGGGTCGAGAAAACAATAATAAAAAATGATATAAATAATAAAAATAAAAATTAAAAATAAAGGAAAATTGTTCAAACTTAAAATTTATCGCAAAATGCTATAAGTAGCATGAAAATGAAAAAATGAAATCACCCAGCATAAGCAACTTGTTATCTTTTTGCACGAATGCGACATAATGAAAATCAACATCAGCATCAGCAGGCGGAGGCTAAACAAAAAAACTTGAGAAATTTAAAAACAAGAATAGCATTAAACGTCAACGAATTATTTCGCTCAAAATTTCATTCTAAAGTTAAAAACCCTGACCGAATTTTCAACCCTCAATTGAGCTATGCTGATTCCGTTCATAAAAGTTCAATGATACGTTTCTTAGTCTATTGTAAATCTCTATAAATCGAAAAAGAGAGACGAGATAGATCAAAGGATTGAAATAGAATAACAATAATTAATGACGATGATGATGACGAAAACCATGATGACGACGACGACGATGATGACGTCATAATAATAATAATAATAATAATAATAATAACAATAATATTAATAATAGTAATAATAATAATAATAATAATAATAGTAATGATAATAATATTAGTAATAGTAATAACATTAGTAATAGTAATAATATTAGTAATAATAATAATAATAATTATTATTATTATAATAGTACTAATAATAATTCTTATTATTAATAATAATACTAATAATAATAATAATAATGATAGTAATAATAATAATATAATAATAACTAATATATAATAATAATAATAACAACAATAATAATCATGATAATAATTTTGTATGCCATATTGTTTCGATCGGATCGGTATTCCTTCTATTACATGACTTTTACCATTTTTATGTTCTTTTTCATATTTATCATCATTGATCTTTCACGTTTTTAACTTTTATCGCATTTTTAATTTTAAAAAAAGTATTCTTCACTGATTGGAACCCAAATTTTTTAACGAGATTATTAACGAACAGACATGTACATACAGGGTGTCTCATAATGATGTACCCTACCCGTGCAGCCATATGAGTGGAAGCTACATACGATTGCAATATACCATCTTGTAGAGAAGTTAAATCCTGTGTTATGCAATTTACATCGGGTAGTTAACACTTTGCTTTGTGTTTTTACACACGAGGTGAATAGAACTTATCACAAAATCGTGCTTTGTTTTCTTTGAAAATGAGTTTTGATTGCAAAACTACTCGTCTTAATGATTGAATTCAAGCTTCCACATTTTATCAAGCTAGAGTTAGCCGGCGCCACATTCAATTCCGTTAACTGGAAACTTGGGATAAATAATGTTAAAGATCGAGTGGAACATCTGATGCATTTGGAGGCAGCTCAAGGACGATACTGGAGGGAAACATTGAGACGAAATTTGGATCTTGTCGTGACCGAATTAGGAATTTGACACTGAACTGCTTTAAAATCTTTTGTGTTCAATGCCAGAACGTTTCCAACAAGTTAGGGAAGCAACTGGCGGTGAAACTGATTATTGTGTGAAATTTTCGAACTGTTTCAATTTTTTGAGCACTTTTTTGTTGTTAAGCTTTTAAAATGACACAAACCCATATGAATATAGTTTTGAAATAGCTCAATGAATGCACAATCAAATTCTCTACAAGGTAGTATATTGCAATCGTATGTAGCATTGAACCATATGGCTTCAGGGGTAGGGTAAATCATTGTGAGGCACCCTGTGCATAGCAGCAGTCAAAAGTTTGAGAGGGTACGGTGTAGTCGGCCATTTTTTAAGGGGTAAATAATGGCCCATATTTTTTTGTCAAAAAAGACCTAAAAATAACCTGAAACCGCTATCCCTAACCCCTGTTATACGCGTAATCATTTTTATACGCGTAGAGGGAATCAATAATTTTTATGCTATAAAAAGAACCTGTTAAACGAGCATATTCTACTAATTTCCTAATTTTCTAATAAAACTTAGTCTTTTTTCTAAGGCCTCTCGACTTTAATGCAAGCTAAGCTAATCGATAAAATCAATATCCGGGTTTCGAACACCCACGACAAAAATAAAATAAATTAATAAATAAACCGTCAAGTTCGAGGTCAAAAGATAAGCTTTATGCACATCAAGATCGTTAAAAATTAAAAAAACAATTAAAAAATTAGCAACCGATCCGTAAAGGATATTGCAGAACAAAATTTGTGAGCTATAGTTGTTCGATTTGTCTCTTAACACAGAACAATGGCATTATCGACAGCAAATAAACGGGGGCGGATTTAGGGGGGGGGGCGGGGGGGGCGGCCGCCCCCCCATCGGCCCGAGAACAGTGCGCAAGATTAAGGATTTTTTGGGCGGTTTTAGCTGATTTTCGGGTTAAAACGGCTAATTTTTCCGCCCAAGTCAGGAGTTCCGTCCCCCATGAGGTGTACCGCCCCCCCCCCCTTAGGAAAATCCTGGATCCGCCACTGCAAATAAAAATTACGATGTTTTATTTGTAAGCAAACTTTCTTGAATTTCTCGAAAATAACATTTTTTAAAGTACATTATGCATGCATCTTCCATTTATTTATTTTGTTTTCGCATTACCCGTAAGTCTAGGGACTTTATTTGTTCAATTTAGAAAAAAAAAATTTATACAAGTATTTTTCTGTGTATTTTAAAAAATGTCGAAATATCGTTCTTGAGCAATTTTCATCTGCTTGTACGGAATGTGGGCTTTCCAAAATTTGAGTCTGAAATTATTTTTATTTTTTTAATTGTCTCTTGTCTTCCGAAGTCAGCCGTCTCGTCCCCCTATCCCCCGAGACCGATATTTTGTATCTATTATTGATTTTTGGATACGTTTTAGACCACATTTTTAAGCTATTTCTTGCCAGTTTTGACTGAAAATATACGGTATTTACCTCCAGCCCCCAAAAAATGGCCGAAGATTCTCTGTCAATATTTTGAGCTGTGAGCTGTTACATATCGACTTTTTTCCGAGATGTGTATATTTATATTGCATAAATCACCAATTCATGGTTATATTATTAATTTCCACTTTTCTATACGTCTTTTACGCTTTCATTCAAACCATACATTTATAAGCTTGAAATTCTGGTTTAAGGATCCCCGAGGCGAGGGGTTACTCACCTCCAATTTTTGGCAAAAAAACCGAAAAAAACACCGAAAAAGACGGCCGAAAAGAGCTAATTTTTCCAAAAATCAGGGATGGGGCATACGTGCACATAGGGAGAAGGGGAGGTATTAACCCCCTGAAGAGTCAGCCGGACAGGTACTGTCCGACGATTTTGAGCTGATAGAACGTTTCTTGCATTTTCTTGAGGTTAAAAGCAGTGAAAACATCAAAATTTTTCTAGTACTAAGTACTTTTGCTTAAAAAGTGCCCAAAATTAATACATTTTTCGCATATTTCAGTTTTAAAAGTGATATAATGCAGTCAAAATGGACTTAAAATGCTTTTAAAATATGATATTACCACGAAAAAACGTTTTATAGGCTATTTTGACCATTTTGATCTTTAAGACAGCAAAAAACTCCTGAACGTTAAATTTACTGTTTTGGATTTTTGGGATTTCACCCAGCCCCCCTCCCTTCCGGCCCTGACCTTGTGCACTATGAGGAGGATATATATAAGTGACCTCCAATTTTTGGCTCGAAACGGCCTGAAACAACACCGAAAAACGGCCGTAAGAGCTAAATTTTCCAGAAATCAGGGATGGGAGGGTAAAAAATTTTCTAGCTTGGGGGTGAGGACGAACAAGTTTGGATGGGGATCCCCAAACCCCCTGTTACATGCTGGATTCCAACATTTGTTATAAATGCCAGTTAGTTTTTCCTTTAGTCGCCTAAAAAATTACAGTGCTTGATTTATTCGATTGCTTTCTAACCACACATAGGCGTGGGTTGGGGGGTTGTGCCACCCCCAGAAGTTGAAATCCCCCAGATCACTGTAGACCCCAGAATTCTATTTTTAGTAACATTTTTGGTAATTTCACCTATCCTGACCCCCCCCCCCCCAATTTTCTCGCTGCCCATGTATGTTTCGATTACTTTTCGTCATATCCTCATTTTCTATTTGCTTTTGCTTATTTATTCAACTGCGTATATTGGAAAATCCTAAACAAATAAGACGAGACGGCAAAAAAGGGAAATTTGAAATTAAATTAAAACGACAAGAAAAATTTGAACTCATTGACCATAATAGAGAAAACATAGCTAGAATCGAAATTGTATAAATAAAATAATGTTAAAAAACAATGCAGCTATTTATTCGATCCAAGCGTTGAAATTGCATAACTTACTACAGTATCTCCAGCACCAGCGCAGCTTTCATGAGCTTGCCGTATATTCTGCGATAATATGAACGCAATCAACAAATAAAATGACGTAAAAAAAATCAAAATTTTAGGGAACAATTAGCCGCCAGCCGGCTGCAATTTTGGGGTACAATTGCACACATTTAAGAGAACGATGAATGGGCATTTAACTCAAAAATATCATTACAAAAACGGAAAATTTCTGCCCTCAAATTTGCAAAGGCAAATTCGATCGCCGATTAGACTTCAAGAAATGTCTTAGGAAAGACCGATAGGAATAAATTTTGTTCAAAACTTGAGAATTCGCTCGAGGTAGGGGATGAAATTTTGGTCGGGATTGAGAAAAAATTTTAAATGCCACATTTTTAAGGCAGATCATTCGCTTAGCCCTGTCTATCAACTAAGAAGTAAAATATAATTTGGTATTTGCGGTAATTCTACAGAGCAACTGAAGAGCGAGCAGGGTGCCTAGCGATAATTTTATGAACTTTTTGAGCTCAATTATGCCTGTAGTGGAATTTTGACAAGTATAAACAAAACTATGTGCAAATTTTCGTCCCCGCCCCAGAATTCACGATTTTTCGGAGCTTTCAAAAAATTTGCCGAAAAATTCGTAGAAAAGGTAGTTTTTTAGAGCGTTTTCAGCTATCTACTCGCTCGAAAATATCAAATTTCAGGCGCTCCGCGCCATATACTCATGTTTTTACTATATATATTTTGTTCAATTTATCAGTAATTATTTTTAGAAATTTTTTCATGTTTTTATGCTCCAGAAAGATACCCATCGTCAGAAACGCCGAGAAACGAAGTTTTAAACGCATACCCACCATTTTGGGCCCAAAAGGGCACTTGCAAATTTCACCCCCCCCCTTCCGGAATTCCCATGCTACGCACGTCTGATTGACAAGCGTATTAAAAGCGGACGAAGTACATTCTAATAAATTCAATGGTGCAAAGTATTTCATAGCTGATTCAAATGGCTTATAAAAAATTACACGTGGATGTTGTTATGCTAATGTTAATTAATTGAATTATTAATTAATTAATTAATCAATTATAAGTGTTATCAAGAAATGTGCTACAACATAACTCAGAGATAAAAAGCTATGCTTAAGAGTCTAGCTGTTACGCTATTGAAAAAACAACAATTGCTCCAGTTCAAACTACTTCACATCGCTATCTGATTCGGGTTAGGCAGCTTTACATCGATTTCAAATTTATAACTCAAATTATCAAATGTCATCCATATTTAGAACCATGTACGCTTATCGATTACTGTGCTCATTAGAAAGCCTCAGTGCAATCTACTTTACACCGAGTAAAACTAAAAAAGTTAAGTATTCAAAACTACTTTACATTGATAGTTTGGATCTTACTATCTAATTAAATATCTGAAGCGTTTTTGTATTCATGCCCATTATTCAATATTGTTCAAGTTTTGAAACTTCAATATCTCATTGTAAAATAATGGACTGTCTAATTGCTCTACAAATTGTGATCTTTATGCCACTGAAAGATTTTGAAGTGATCCTAGATCAGCGTTTCACGCTGATTTCAAAATCTATTTTTAGATTTTTTCCATCAAGTCAGGATTTTTATTTACAGACGCAAGTATCTTATACAAATTATATGCAAAACTCTTAGCAGTATATACATACAGGCCCCCTATCCACGATCCGGCCAAGGGGGAGGTTTGATTCTAGAGCGTACCACATAATAGTCAGCTCTCCCCCAAAGCTGAGATTTATAACCCCTCTCTCTGCAGTATATGCATACAGGCCCCTATCCAGGATCCGGCTAAGCGGGGGGAGGGGGCAAAGTAAATTGGCTGATATTTCGGAAATTTCGAAAAAGGATAGCTCGTAAAAACCGTATTTTTCGACATTTTTTAACATGCTCCATCCGTCAAGCTAATGAAATTCGAGTTTTCGAGAGAAAAATTTATTTTCTCGAAATAGGCCCGGAAAACTAGTGTCATGTTTTCGTCGCGCTTGAGGACGGGGCGGAAAGCGTCGAAAACTTGACTATTTTCAAGTAAATAGAAGCAATCTTCTCATCTTTCCGTGCATTATCTTACCTGCTCAAACCTTTTTACGGCCAAGGGGAAGCCGGCGACCCCAGCCCGCCCCCTTAAACAGGGGCGGAATTAATGGGGCGGGGGTGGCCGCCCCCCCCATCGGCCCAAAATAGTGAGCAAAATTAAGGATTTTTGAGCGATTTTCGGGTTAAAACGGCTAATTTTTCCGCCCAAGTTAGGCTTCCGCCCTCCCCCTAGAGGTATCGCCCCTCCCCCAACCCCCTTTAGAAAAAATCCTGGATCCGCCACCTGCCCTTAAATACGGCCTTGCCAGTGTTGCCAACCTCCGGCTCTAAAAATCTAAAAAAACCTCTAAACTTACAAAAAAAATCTCAAAAATGCCAGTCAGTCAAAAGTTTAGATATTTAAACCAAAAAAATTTTTGTTTAAAATTAATTTCTTCAAACACCGAAGCAAGGATTTTCGCTTTCATCAGAGATTTAGCAACTCGAATCTCAACTTAGGTAGGCGAGCAATGCAAATAACTGTTAGTCAGCTAACTCGGCACTGAACTCGAGTCATCGAGTCCTCGATTTTGGAAAAAACGTGCGTTTTTTGGCCGATTTCAGGTGTTTTTGGCTGTTTTGTTCATAAAAAAGCATTTAAAATTGCATGGAACAAAAACTCAATTTCAGTGAAAAATCTCAAATTCAGAAAACAAATCTAAAAAAATCACGAAAAAACGCAACTAAAAAATCTCAAAGGTAAAATAAAAACACACGTTTTGAGATAAAAACTCACGGTTGGCAACGCTGGGCCCTGTACCACGCAAGCACATAGGGGGTGAGGGGGGTATTACCCCTGAGGGGTCAGCTAGACCGGTACTGTCCTGCGATTTTGAGCAAACAGGTCTTGTTCTGCATCATTTTTGACATCAAAATCAGTGAAAATGTCAAAAAATTTTCAGTGCTCCGCCACGGACCCAAAAAACGCTAAAAATTGATTAATTTCTGTATTTCTTAGTGTTAAACGTGATGTAATGCAGTCAACATGGACTACAAATGCTTTTAAAATGCTAAATTACTACGGAAAAAACGTTTTATAGGCTATTTTGACTATTTTGATCGTTTAAACAACAGAAAATTTGTGAACGTTAAATTTCCTGTTTTGGATTTCTGAGATTTTACCCCCCCCTGCCGACCCTGACCTTGTGCACCTATGCCCTGTAGACATAGGCATTTTTGGCAAAAAATTTGCGCTTAACAGACCATTTTCAGGCGTTTGCACTTCTTGGCCAAAAAAATAGAAAGTTTTACCCTTTCTTCTGAAAGTATTCGAGTGGGTCTGGGTACCCCTTCTAAAATTCTGAGCCGTAACCACGTGAACATTGGTGATTGATCGCTAAAATATGCGGTTCAAAGATCCCGTTACTAGTGTATTTAAAATTAAATTCCCATAATTCGAAAGGAAGTGAATAAATATATGTATGTATATATTGACATATGTATGTACAAACAACAACCAACCTACTACAGCTTACCTGCCTAAAACATTCTTATGAAGATATGAGGAAAATAAATAGAATACATACAAAAACATTTGTATAAATGAAAAATATTTACATGCATACACTTACTTGTTTATTTATTTATTTATTTATTTATTTATTTATTTATTTATTTATTTATTTATTCATTTCTTTATTTATCTGTTTACTATTTACCTATTACGCATTTATTGTATATATTTAAATTTTATAATAAAGCCTGAATATAAAAAATGATTTACATTATCGACTTCCAAAATCTTGGCCCTTTCTGACGGGCTAAGATTCTTCGTACTTTCGTAGAATTTAGTGAAGAGCCCGTCGCCTTAAAAACGATATACTTACAAGTCCACTTGCATACTTTCAATATACCGAAGACTATCAAATTAATTCATCAAAAATTAATAAATTAATTACTGTTATTTATAATGAATAATGGTAAATAGCAAAAATCAAAAAACCAAATTGATAAAAATTTGAAATCTAAAAAAAATTATGGGATAACTACGAAGTAAATCGCGCGGCAATAATAAAAGAAGTAAAGTTAAGCATACTCAACTTTTACCATCTCAATATAAGGAAACAAAAAACAAAGAAAAAATGTAAATAACACTCAAAATAAAAAATGAACAAATAAATTTATACACAAAAGCAAAAATTATTTCTTACCAGTTATCATGAGTACATATAAATAACCAAAATAATATAATTAATAATTTTTTTCTGGATAAATATATAAGTATATAAATAAATAGTCAATTTAACATATTTAATTTTTATTCAACTGTAATATATTTAATTAATTACATAATTGATTGATTGATATAGATTAAATAAAAATAAGGAAAAAAATTTACCGAAATCTATCTTGCCACCGTTATTTGCTAAAGCGTGAATAAGTGCCATTGTGCCACAAGCATTGCCTATCGTTTGCGGTATAAAGTAAACATCGGGAGAAGAGTCGGCTTGTAACTTGGAAATATAATCGGTAAGCTAAGTAGAAAAGATTTAAAAAAGCTTAAAATATGCCTAAATTGAAGAGAAAAATTATTAAAAATCGGGAAAATATTAGCATATAAATTCAAGTATTTGTGTACATTAAATTTTGTCTTAATTTTTTATTTTTTAATCTTATTTATATTTTTCATTCGTTTTTTTTTGCTTGTTTCTTAATATTAAGATGGAAATAGCTGCGCAAAACTTTACTTTTTTACTACCTGCTGTCGTTCGATTTACCTAGAATTTATTCCGAAAACTTTTGAAGATTTCAAATTTTACCTAATTTGATTTGATTTTATTTCGAGTTTTGCTGGATTTAATTATAAATCGCTGTAGTTTTTAATTAATTTTTGATCGATTTTTCTTTAGTTTTTCTTAATATTAAAATTATTGTGGTTTCGAATTAAATTAAGATAGATTAGACTGTTTGAGTAAAAGAAAGTATGTCTCTTGCAAATAATTGTTTACTAGATTCTAAAAAAATTAGAAACATATTTTTTTAAATATTGAAATGAAAAAGTATTAAGAAATATTTAGAAATCTATTTAAAAAAACATTTTTCAAATTCTAAAAGTTATACAATTCTCGCTCCGAAATTTGAAAAATTAACAATCCTAAACAAACCTAAATATTAAAACAAAGGATGTCATCGTATGATTTATGAATTGCTACGTTTAAAGAAATGAAGACTTCTAATGTTTTAACATAGCAAAGCAACCCTAAGCACATTTTGAGGACTGCTCAGTTTTCAAATTTCGAAACGAGAAGTGTATATATATATCATGAAATGCGACTAATTAGACAATAATGTTCGACCAATGCAAAAAATGATATTAATTTAGCTTTTTGCATGTCCGACCTTCTAGAAACCGGGGTCAATTTCCTCAAATGTTACATTTCTCAAATTTACACGCAAATTTTCCCAAATATAGCGCTACAGGCAGGGGCGGATTTAGGGTGGGGGGCGGGGGGAACGGGGGGGGGCGGCCGCCCTCCCCCATTGGCCCAAAATAGTGCGCAAAATTGAGCATTTTTGAGCGATTTTTAGCCATTTTTGGCTGAAAACGGCTAATTTTTCCGCCCCAATCAGGGTTCCGCCCCCCTTAGGGGTACCGCCCCCTCTTAGGAAAATCCTTAGATCCGCCACTGGATACAGGTTATATCTCGTCGCAATAAGCTTCGACGTACCTTTTCAGTAGTAATCGGGAAAACGAACATTAAGGCTACGGGTTTTCCAGGAATCATGCTCAATAGTTCATCGTCAAAACCGAACAAATCATAGCATTGAACGGATTTGGGTATTCCGAGTTTCAGCATATACTTATTGAAGGCCTTGAAAGCACAAATTCCGCTAAAAGTTCGACTTAAATTGCTCTTTTTTTCTAATTATATTGTTTTATTTTTCTTAATTTACTAAGTTTTTCGATGGTTTGAAATGAGATAAAATTTTCAAGAACTCCTTGCCATAAAGTTGGCATAGTCGAACAATGTGGTTTGTGTAATCGGATGCGACTGATGTAATTAAGTTCAGTCATTACTGTAAAAAATAGTTGTTATCAAATCGAAGAGTGACTCAAATTCGATCGGGAAGAAGATAATAAACTGACTAGGGCGAAGTTGATTTTTAAATAGATATTAATTCAAAAGAAAAATGACTCAATCCATTAAACACCATAAATCCAGTGGCCCGTTCCGACATATATGCGGGAAGATAAAATATCAAAACTTATAAGTTTACTGAATCAGAGCAGGATTGAATAGAAATGATATAAAATAAAGATAGTGAACTCTGATTCATTCTCAAGAATAATGTTAAGTAAGGATGGACCGGGTCAACGGACCCAGGCCCGTATCCGGCACCGTACGTGGGCACCAAGAAAATTCAGGGGTGGGTGCAAGATTTTTCAATGGTCAAAAATGGCCTTAAAATGGTGGTATGGCGTAAAAACACAATTTTTCGACGTTTCTCATCAGGCACTATCCATTGGAATCACAAAATTGCGAAAAAACGAAAAAAATTTCAAAAATTGAATTGAATTTTGGTTTTCGGGGGGGGTACATACCCCCAAACCTCCCCCCCAGGTGTGTCCGGCACTACCCGACGAATTTTTTCTGGACCCGGCCCGGACCCGAAGTTTTGAAAGTTGAAGACCCGGAACCGGACTCGAAATTGGAAGTTTCAGAGCCCGGTCCCGATTTCTCGAATTTTTCGGACCCGTGTCAAGTACATTTTGCATTTAATTGGGATATCATAAGTTTGAAAAATCATTAATAAGCAAAACTACTTAAGTGCGTGCAATTTTTCGCGTTCCCAAAATATTGTGTGTCTTGCTACTAGTATGACTCATTATTTTTGTGAGCTCACGGAGTTTGCATCTCCTGTTGGTCTGGCTTTAAAAGACTCAAGTAAGTTTTAACGAAGTTTAAAAATAATTATGACGATGACGTGTTCAGAAAATAAATTAATAAAGTAATTAAATACTAACACGTTCCCCAGCGTTAAAATAATCAAGTTTTAGGCGCCTTCGCATCATAAATTCAATCTAAATAACGATCTATACTACCTATTTTATTCTTCTTCTACAAAAAAGTTGTCGCGAGATAACATTTGACATTTATTATCTCTAAGATACAAAATTGAGCTCAAAAAGGATAAAAACGTTCAAAATTATCGGCACTTCGCATCAGATCTACTTATCACATTCTCCCCTTTCAGAAACGTACGAAATTGATCTAAAAGAATAGAAAATGCTCGAATTTTCCGGCGCCTCGCGCCATTTATAAATACTGCATTGCTCACAGTCAGAAAGTGAAAATTGAGCTCAAAGGGATACGTGTTGAAAATTTCGGGTGCGTCGCGTCAGACATACTTCCTGTATAGTCATCGTAAATGGGCATAGGGAGGAATATTATTCCTGCCTCAGCTTTACGAAAAATTAGGTGGTACAGTTGTCGGGCGATTTTGAGATTCAAAGGGAAGGTCTGCAAGAGAGCTTGGTGCGGTAGAAAGGACGTAAATTCGGCTTGAAAACGGTAAATTTATCAAAATGTTCCGGCGCTTCGCGTCCGCATTTTTTAATTATTAAATTTTTCATCAATGGTAAGCACACGTGCACACAGGGACATTGTAAGGGTATTGGAGACCATACCTGGGCAATGGCTGACGATTCGCCCCGTCCAACTTCCTCCAACCAAAAGGGTGGGTGGGTCCCCCCGACCCTGAAAAAGGTGGGTCTGTTCCTGAAAAGGTGGGTTCATGCCTGAGAAAGGTGGGTCGTTTCAGCTTAATCAGTGGGTCAGTCACTGAAAAAAGGTGGGTCCATCCATTGAAAAGGTGTCAAACAGTGTAATAAGATGGTTCTTGTGCATGATCATGATATGCTGCATCTAGCATTTCCTTAAATTATCTCCAAAAATTTTCTCCCTGTACAAAACATAGCCCCGTCCAAGTTGAACCTTCGCCCCGTCCAATCTTTTCGTTCGGCCCGTCCTGGTGATGGGCCGATATGGGGGCATTGCCCAGGTGTGTTGGAGACCCTGAAGCTGAGAATTAGAAATGACTATAAGTCAGTTTTTCCACGGACGGAAGACAGAAACATAGGCGAACCTGTAAACCAGGATTATTTAACATCACCCGATTGACCCACACCCAAGAGTAGTCTGATTGGGAAGGTTCCATACATGATCTTTTTTCACCCGCCCCCAGAATTTGCTAGATTTTCTGAAAGTTCCCAAAAATTTTCTTATAATTTGTAGAAAAGGTGCTTTTTTTAAGCGTTTTTAGTAGTCTATATGCCTCAAAAGTGTCAAATTTTTCGGCGCTTCGCGCCATATGTCTTGACTTTATTTTGTTCGATTTGTCCGACCTGCTTCTGGTTTTTCATCGGAATTTTTTGCTATGTTTCTATGCTCTATAAAGATAGAACATCGTCAAAAACGCCGAAAAACGATGTTTTTGGCGCGTACCTAACGTCTTTTGGGCCAAAGAAAGACACTTTAAAATTTCACGCGCCCCAATTCAAAGCTGGTCTATCGCAAATTATATTATTTAAAACTCAAGTTGCAGATTAGGGAAATTGATACGTGCTTTGTCTAATTTCAGATATTTTAAAATTTTGACAAGAGTACCTGAATAGGGTATATAAATATGCATGCGGCGTGGTCTATCCACTTAAGGTGGTGCGAAATAAACATGACGACAGTGTCGATTTTAAAAATAGTGCTATGTGGCAAATAAACAAAATCCTCATTCTCTGAGTCGTACAATTCAATTTCATAAAATCGTTTTTCTTCTGAGCAGTTGAATCGTGAGTACCTTTTAGGATAAGTGAACCACTTTTACATGATAATGCAGATTTAAATGCCAAATAAATACATATGGGTAGCAAAATTGCTGGATTAATTTCGAAATTTCCAGTACCCTGAAGACTAAGACCGTGTGCATGTATGCTGGTAACCCAGATACTAGTTTATCTCCGCTGCTACAGTTCGGAAGCCCAGTTCACCAAACAGAACGCATTCATGAGCCTTAAAGTACCCTAAAACTTTTATTTAAAATATGCAAAGACTTGTGGGCCATTTGTACAAAAAAGGGGCTGATCAATCAGCTTTGGCAGTGATTAAACATATCCAGAAATCGTGATCAAGAAATAATTCGATGTTTCACTCCATAAAATGCATTTTTAAATCGACTTTAATCTATTTCTTATATATACATACCCATACTTGACCCTGGCTTTTTGTAATAAGCAAGATTTCTCCATCAGTATAAAACATTTTTTGTAACTCTCTCTGAACATGTGTAAATGTTTTAGGCGGGGACAGAAATCGAAAAAATGTCCGATATACTCGTGGTGTCTGCCTTTATAGCTGAAAAGTGAGGCGTTTTGCACCGTTTTAATAAATTATTGCCATTTCCGTTTGTAAAATTTCTGCTTCGAGTTTAGAAATTTTAATTCGCAGCAGAATATATAATTAACTCACAATAATGATAAAGTTATCTGAAAAAGGCAAAACATGTCGAAAATTGTCTTTTTGGCACGTAAAATTGCTTACGAACGCATTTACGTTTTTTTTATTTTAGCGATTCCTCCCAAAATTCTAAAATCGGGCTTGGTGTCTGTAATGATTCTGATAGAATAAACCTCATTCTATTAAGATATATTGTAATTATATGCTCCAGCATGATAGCTTAGCATGTTTAGGTCATGCGAACCCTTGTTTTATCTTATACTAGATTATACATTAAGTACAAGGTGCTTAGCGATCGTACTACCAGCCAGAATCTTATCCATGCTTAACGTAAATATTTATATCTACGGCTTGTACATATAAATTATAAAAGCAGGTTGAACTTGTACCCGGGCCTGATCGGGTCTAAGGCTGAAGACCTTGACCCAAAATTTTTATTTTCTAAGACCTGGGCCCGGACCCAAAATTTTCATTTCCTAAGACGGAAACGAAAAATTGAAAATTTTGGAACCGATCCATCCCTAAAAATAAGCGATATTCGACCAAATTCGACTCTTTATCATTTTTTTGGCAATGCTTTACTACTTTTCTTCTACCAAAATTAGCTGTCCTATTTCAATCTCTTTTAATTAATTTTTACGTTTTGTTCTTATTTTTTCATTTTAATTTCAATTTTTTCATTTTAATTTTATTTTTTTCTATTTATATTTTTTAGTTCTGCAAAGTACCGTTCAATTTGTAATCCAAATAAAGACTCTTTTTAATTTCGATTAAAAATCTAACGATCAACTACAGTTCAAAAAAAGCAAAGAATCATTCATTCATATTGAATAAGAATGACAGCTGTCCGTGAGTTGGTGACACGATTTGAGATTTAAATAAATTCATGTCAAATTTTTGAAAAATTATCTATGCTGTTGCCGACCATGTACACTAAGTGAAAAGTGACAGGAATGCAGATTATAACATAAATAGAAAAAGCGTTACTTGTAAGGCTTTCAACTTTTTAAATATGTATTCATTTCAGCATATGCAATAAAACAATATGCATTACGGAATTTCGCGAATTAAAATGCATTCAAAAGCGAGGGAAGACTTAACTTTTTGGTCTTTATCATTTTTTTGCGAAAAAAATGTCATTTACCCCGTCCTCCCCCAATTTCCGACCACTCCCTCGCAAAATTCTGAGCCATTACATAACGTACACACGGCTCGAATCCACAGGCCCAAATTTACTTTTCGACAAATACGTACTCAGCATTTAGCCAGTAGAATTCTACAAAGTTCAAAGTTTTGTTCGTGTGTTTATATAAGCCCCGAAATCCCACAACATTGATCAATAATTGGAATTGAATGGATGTTCCTTCAAATCGACCATCCTACTACTATCCACTAAAATCATAGATTGGCTCAAATGGATTTCGGACGCAAATATGTTTTTCGTCATTTCTCCTCAGATTTATCCACTGACTTCAAAAATTCGCGAAAAAATGAGATTTTCCGAAAATTGCAGCAAAGTGTCTTCTGGATTCTGGGAGTCTAAAGCGGGATCCATGCTTAGCAACTGCTCCTTGTGGGCCCAATATAGTCAAAGAAATAAAAAATATGAAAATTTCTAATAATTTTTCGGCTGTTTAACACAATTCTTCTGATTTAATCGGCAGCAAATCATCGCGTTATAATCGAAAATTAGCGCCTTATTAAATTTTTACTAAAAAAACTAGGCAATAAGCACTATTGACCTACCAGAATCACTTACCTCGGGGTTCGATTCTAATGGAGTCCACTGTCTAGACATTTCGGCGATTATAAAATTATCAGCGGTTTGAAATAATCTATCAAGAAACTAAATGCTTTTAAAAGTCTGAAACAAAGTATAGTTTATTTCACGAAACCTTGTGCATGGAAATCAATTTTCAAGAGCTCAAGGGAGTAACTAGAAGAGCGGCTTCTAGGCAGCCTACTGTAATACAATTTTGATTACGAAAACTTGATATGCTTATCAGTTGTTAAGTACAGTATCGTGGTGTTCACTCCAGTTTAAACCGTTTTTGTAATCGACTCGCATTGCTTTAGAAATTATAATCCATGCATAAGGTTCCGTGAAATAGAAAAATGCTTTTTACAGTCGTTATGATAGAATATGAATGCTACGGCAAATGAAAATCAGCCTTGAAGGTCCGCTAAAACTAATCAACTAGATTCTAAATCAGGACAAACAAAATTTAGATACCTACTTACACACGTGGGCGTGGAGGGTTTGGGAGTATGCACCCCCTAGAAGGCCGAATAACCCCCAGAATTAAATTTCGAAAATTTTTTCGTTTTTTTCGCAATTCTTTGATGCCAATGGGTAGTATTCGAGGAGAACCGTTGAAAAATGGTGTTTTTCGCCATACCACAATTTTTAAGACCATTTTTCTGACCTTTGAAAACTCTTGCACCCCCAGAATTTTGGTGCTGCTCACCTATGCCGACTTATTGTTTCAGATGAAGACTATATATAAAGAGCGAAAAAATGAAAATTAGAGGCATCAGAATGCTTATGAGATTGCGTGGCTAAAAATGGCCTGCAAATATTACCGAATTCGCACGTCTTCTAAGGTTTTCTCAATTAAAATAATTATGTATAAGTAAGCATTTACAACAGAGCAGTTGATTGAAACTGATCATGCAGAAACCCCAAGAAAACTAAAAGTAGTAATAATTAATATAAAAAACAAATAAAACTGAAATATTTTCAAAAGTAAACGATATCGGGTACAAAAAGGCGATTTTCGGAAGATTCTATGTAATTTAAACATCAAGGCTCTTCTTAATAAATAAATAAACCTAAAAAAATTATAATGCTTTCACCAGGACGAACCTAAAGATTAGACTACCGATTGCAGGCTTGCCATGAGATAAACTAACATAACGCACCACACATGGGCAGCGACCAAGTTTTGGGAATCTGATGGAACAAAATTGCTTTAAAAAACACCAAAAAGTTCAATCATGGGTTACCTAACGTAATCTGCGGAGGGGCGTACTTTCAGTTCTAGAGATCTAAACCCCCACGCCTGGTCCAAATCATCCTATAACCCCCCCAATTGTCACTTTCCAAAATTTTGAAATTGAGCTGTTTTATACGTTTTAACAATTCTATCAAATTTTCGGCGCATCGCGCTAAAGACTTATTTTTTGACTACATGTTGATAAATTCACTAGAATTTTTTAAAAATTTTCCTAATTGCTTTGTTCAGTACCATCCAAAACGTTAAAAAATAGGGTTTTTGACGTATACCCATCATTGAGAGCCCAAAAAGGGCACATTATAAACATTTTCTGGGGCTGAACCCCCTCTTTTCTTAAAGTGTGATCATAGCTGCAGAACAATAGAGGTTTTTATAAATGAATGAGTCTTATATTCGTTCATCCTTATTAATAAAGGAAGCTGTTTTGCCCAGCAAATAAATTATATTTTTGCAACCAGATGACCGTACTTGATTATGAATGACAATAAATACTTAATTGCATCGATCAAATAAATTCCAATGGAAAAATCCTTCAAGGATAGATTTTTTGCAACTTTTTGCGAACTATTCGCCACTTTTCACTGAATCAAAACGAGAGCGTAACTCGCAGTATCCTTTTATTGTCAAACAACTAAGCAACGAATAAAAATTGAAAAGTGCAAGGGTTGCATGACTAAGCACGCAAGCACTTGAAATTCAGTTCCTATTTGAATAAAACCACGAGGTCTTAGAAATTAAAATTCATTAAAATCAAAATTAGAGTAGATTTGGGTTGAGATCATACATGCACAGCATGGGAATTCTGAAAGGCGGGGGGAGCGGGTGGTGAGATTATGAAGTGCCTTTCTGGGTCCAAAAATGGTAGGTACGCATCAAAAACATCGTTTTTCAGCGTTTCTGACGATGCTCTATCTTTTCTAGAGCATAGCAAAATAAGAACTTTCGAAAAGAAATCAGAAAAGTCAGAACAAATTGGACAAAATAGTCAAAATATGAGTATAATGGCGCGAAGCGCCGAGAACTTGTCTTTGTTGAGCAAATAGATAACTAAAAACGCTTTGAAAGAATCTTTCCTACAAATTTTCAGGAAAATTTGGGGAACTTCCAAAAAGAATCGTTCATTTTGAGGGCGAGGTGAAAATTTTTCTGCGGGCAGAGGGTGAAAACCATACGTGGGCAGCATGAAAATTCTGGGACAGGTGGATGCAAGATTTTTTAAAGGTCAAAAAAGTGCCTTAAAAATGGTGATATGGGGGAAAACACCATTTTCCAACGTTCCTCATCGAGCAATATCCATTGGCAACAAAAAATTGCGAAAAAATTTTCAAAAATTGATTTCTGGGGGAGGTATTTTGGTTATTCGGGGGGTGCATACCCCTAACGCCAACGTGTCGTGAAAACCCGCCAGGATCATGTAACGGTTGAGATTCATTACGAGCTACGCAAGAATAATCACTTTCAAGCATTTAGCGATGAGCTTTATAATATTGCAAAAAGTCGGCAAAACAAAACATTTTTACTCGTTTTAATCTCGGAATACATATGCTTTATTGATTACACTCTTCTCATGGCTGACCTTTTCAGTTCAATGAAGGATATGGAAAATTTCGAAGTTTTTAGCCATTGAAGATTGACAGCGCGGTATCAAGATTTTTGTGGCATGTACCTCTGTCACATAGGTGAAGGCTGGGTGTTATCAGATACTTTAGAAAATTGAGCCTTTAATCGCTGTGATAAACCTGTTTTGGTGTTTTTACGGGCTTTTTACAGGCTTTCATTCTATGTCATTCATACACGTTAAAAGTAGGGGATGGGGCACCCCACCATACCTGGACATGGGGAGGGGTTTGGGGGTATGCGACCACCAGAAATCAAAACTCCCCAGAAAACAAAATATCCCTCAGAATTCAATTGTTGAAACTTTTTGTTTTTCCGCAATTTTTTGATGGCCGATAGATAGTACTCGATGAGAAACGTTGAAAAACGGTGTTTTTCGCCATACCACCATTTTTGCGGCCATTTTTTTGACCTTTGAAAAAAATCTAGCACCCTCACCCCCAGAGCTTTGGTGCCACCCACCTACGCACCCCACCCAGGTCGCCCCGCATTCCTTGAGATTTGATACGAAAACTTGTTTCTGACCATAGGCATTTTTCTTTCATTTTCGACCAAAAATTGGTGGTCAATTGACCCGCTTGCCGAAACTTGCGCTTAATACCCATTTTAAAATGCTTTTTTGCCAAAAATTCAAGGTTATCTACCCCAGTCCCCAAATTTATGAGTCCACCCGAAATTCCGAGCCGTAACCAAAGGTGGGCAGCACCGAAATTCTGGGAGGGGGTGAAAAAAATTTTCAAAGGTTAAAAAATAGTCTTAAAAGTGGTCGTATGGCAAAAAAAACACCATTTTCCGACGTTTCTCATCGAACGCAATCCAATGGCATCAAAAAATCGCTAAGAAAGCAACAAAAAAAATACAAAATTTGAATTCTGGGGGTTCATTGATATCTGGGGGGGGGGGTATTTCAACTTCTGGGAGGTGCATGCCCCCCAAACCCCCCACGCCCACGTGTGGCCAAAACACGTATGACCAGGGATTGTCAAACTCGCCCCTGCTCCGCTGACTATCCGCCCGCATAATGAACGTAAGCCGTGCTCATGATAGAGGAGAATACAGTGGTATACTTCCGTAACTGCATAATTTAAAAAAACGGATGCTCAAGCCGATAAAGTTTACTTCTCCGAAAACAAAATAGCACAAACCGCCAGAAAAACGAGCCAACAATAAAAGCAACGAGGCGAAAACAAAGCGCGAGTGGGCCATTTGGCCAAAAACGAAATTTGTCACCAAAATAAATCGCAACGGGCCTCCGTCAAGGCCCGGGCGCAACCCAGTGCCTCGAAATAGCCTCCGGCTAATTGCCAGCCGGCCGCCGGCTTAATGTGCTTCAAATAGCCCTGGCTGGCCAAAATTTCCTGCTCAATTTCGGGGGGCGCCGGACCGGACCAGTCCTCGAATTTTATTTCCACGTAAACGTAAGGTTGGCCCGTTTGGGCCGCCTGATCCAACGGGACGATTTCCTGATCGTGACGATTCGAGCGATTCGAATGCAATTGGCGCCGTGCCAACTTAGACGCCTAAAAGCGGGCGGAGGGTGGCGTAATTTTTAAAATATATGATATCTAATTTATGGAATAATTAAATAAATAAGTCTTCCCGATAATGTAATTCAGTACGTGCTAACACCATACGTGGGCAACAAGAAAATTCTGGGGGGGGGGGTGCAAGATTTTTTTAAGGTAAAAAATGGCCTTAAAAATGGTGGTATGGCGATAAAAACACAATTTTTCGACGTTTCTCATCGAGCACTATCCATTGCCATCAAAAAATCGCGAAAAAAAATAAAAAAAAATTTTAAAAATTGAATTTTGGGCGGGTATTTTGATTTCTGGGGGGTGCATACTCCTCCAAACCCCCTCCCACGCCCAGGTGTGGCTGGCACCATTCCTTAGCGTGAGAGGAGTTTGGGGGTATGCATCCCCCTAAAAAAGCAGAATATCCCTTAGAAACCAAAATACCCCCCACAATTTAAGTTTTGAAATTTCTGTTTTTTCGCAATTTTTTTGATGCCAATGGATAGTGCTCGATGAGAAACGTTGAAAAATGATGTTTTTTCGCCACACCACCACAGGTGAGCGGCACCAAACTTCTGGGGGGTGCACGATTTTTTCAAAGGTCAAAAAATGGCCTTAAAAGTGGTGGTTTGGCGAAAAAACACCTTTTTTCAACGTTTCTCATCGAGCACTATCCATTGGCATAAAAAAATTGCGGAAAAAACAATAAAATTCCAAAAATTGAAATCTGGGAGGGGAATATTTTAGTTTCTCGGGGGGGGGTGCATACCCCAAACCCCCTACGCCCAGGTATGCATACCACACATTTTAACGCCATTTTTTACGTTTGAAAAATTCTGGCACCCCTCCCCTAGAACTTTAATGCCGCCCACCTATGGCTGGCGCATGTAATTTTGTTATAACGTGATCAATATAAATCAATTATAATAATAAATAAAAATTAACAAGAATAAAACTTAGAAAAATATATAATTTTAAGTTTGTCGGATATGTAAAATACTTTAATATTTTTTATGATATAATTTAGTACTTTCTGACTAATTCGGTCGGTGAAAAAGTTATTTATAAAACTTTAAACTTTTAAAGAAATGTTTGCATTTCGCATTACTATGTAATCAAATTCTTACTGAAACGTCAAATACGATTTAAACTCCAGTAAACATTTAAAATTTACCCAAACCAGTTCGAATACATATTTTAATTCAAAAAATGCATATACAACAAAAACGCTAAAAAACAGCGTAAAAAATAAATTACTGCCAAAAAATTGCAAAAAAACTCAATTTTGGGGAGTGAAAAAAAGGGTCAACTCTGGATGTGGGGGAGCATAGGTGGAGAGCACCGAAATTCTGGGGGGGTGCAAAAATTTTCAAAGGTCAAAAAATGGTCCTAAAAGTGGTCGTATGGCGAAAAAACACCATTTTCCGACGTTTCTCATCGAGATGGCATCAAAAAATCGCTAAAAAAGCAAAACATATTTCAAAATTTGAATTCTGTGGGGGTATTTTGATTTCTGAGGGGGGGGGGGTATTTCAACTTATGGGGGTGAATACCCCCACGCCCACGTGTGTGGGTGAGTAGAGGTAACTTTTTAGTAAAAGCGCAAAATCACCTCCAAAAAAACTGTGAATTTACTACACTCACTATAAGCTATTTTCCATTTTAGCTCAATTAATTCCCAGCATATCAAACTTATCCAACCGCAGTAACATTGTAGTAAATTGTAAAATGAAACGTATATTTAATATAGAAATTAAATTTAATAAAACTAATATTAAAACTAAAATTAAATTAAAAATAGGATAAATTTATAAAAAATGAAATTTAAATGAAAACTAATTAAAATAAATGTAGTAAAATTCTAATAAATTCAATGCTGATGATAAAGTTCGCTGCAGATTAATATCCGTACAGCAAATCATATACTTAATCTGGCCTTTATTCTTTTGTAATAATTCGAAGCAGTTTAAAAACAGTCATGTGCATACATGATCTTGGGATTTGGGGGTTTTCACCCCCCGCAGAATCATTTTTCACCCCCCGCAAAAAATTTTTCACCCCCCAGAATTGGCGATTTTTCAAAAGTTTCCTAAACTTACCTGAAAATTGGTAGAAAAAAAAGTGTCTTTTTAAGGGTTTTTGGCTATCTATTTGCTCAAAATCGCCAGATTTTCGGCGCTCCGCGCCATATATTCATGTTTTAAGCTATATATTGGTCAATTTATTCGACTTTTTTCGAAATTTTTTCATGATTTCATGCTCTAGAAGGATAGAGTATCGTCAGAAACGCCCCAAAAAAGGCACTTTAGATTTTAACCCCCCCCCCAGAATTCCCATATTGTGCATGTATGGTCATGTGTTAAATTTGAAAAAATTTAAAAAACGGTTAAAAAGCCAGAAAATGGAAAAAATGGCTAAAACTGGCATGTTAAAAATTAAAAATTGTCCATTTGTGAAACGACAATTTTCGACGAAATTTTTTAAAATTATTTACATAAAATTTAAAGATTATTAATTTAAAAATTAATTATCAAATTCTTCCTAAAAACTTGTCTCACTTTTCCATTTATTTTCCGTTTCCGGACGATTTATCCATTTTTAATTTTCCATTCAAATTTCAATTTCCGGGCTTTACCTTTCCCTACTTTAAAGCTTCAAAATAATTTGATATACTCTTCATCACTTTACACATTGCACTTTGTTTTATACTTTGCACTTTGTTTAACACTTTGCGCTTTACATTTTACCCTTTTTCCGGAACTTGCACACAAAATAAATTATATTATCATTACGATATTAATTAGAGTAAAAATGTTAATAGCACGATAGGCAAGTCAAGTATCAGGAAACATAAATGTAACGGCCCCAAATTTGAGAGAGACCCGGCCATTTATAGGGGGGTAAATGAGCTCCAATTTTTAGCCAAAAACGACCTGAAAACTAGGGATGGACCGGGTCCAAGTATCCGGACCCGGATCCGGCACTATCCGACGATTTTTCTGGATCCGGACCCGAAATTTTCGAATGTGAAGATCCGGACCCGGACCCCGAAATTTTCAAAAGTAAAGGTCCGGACCCGGACCCGAAAATTATGAATTTTTAGGAACCGAGTCAAACTATATTCTGAGTAAACTGAGAAATAAGTATTTAATCCCAAAAATTGCCGGTTGGAAAAATTGAAATATGCTTGCGCGAGGGTTTATATAGCAGAGAGTGAGGGAGGTTTAACAAATCGGGCCGATGAATGTTTTTTCCTGAATTTTATTCAAATTAGACGTAGAGATGTGGTTTATGGCATTCAACTGTAGTGCTTAATCATTATAACGTGGATGGCGTCGAGCCGGCGGACCTAGGCTGTCGCAATTGCCATTTAAATCTAATATCTTTTTGTATTTTCTTTTATTCATGCGGTATTATGCGTCACGTATTTTCTATTGAGCTTAACTGTTTTCGAGAATAAGCATAGAAGTGCGGATTTTGGAATGAAAATATTTTGAATATTTTTATTTGCATCTGTTCAAATAGAGTATTAATCATGATGGCAGAGGGACGCTCGAAGGCTGAGTTTTGACATGATGAGATTCGAAATAACATATACTACAAGTATTGAAAATTTGAAAGAAACTTTCATGATAAGAATTGATTTAGTAGAGCAGTATTAAACCAGATACAATATGTCGATGTAGCCTTTAATTTATTTCATTGTCTGGAAGGATACAAAGTTTTTAAGTCATCATAGTTTCACATTATGAACTTTCGAAAAAAACGTTTTAATGAGCTATGTACATAATGCTAATCCATTTATCATGAGCCAATAGGATCAAAGCTAGCTTAACCTTCTTTTGAACAGTATTATTCATTTTTTATCCATGATTTTTGATCATGTTACCCAGTGTTGTTTTTTTTTGGACTCGGCAAAGATTTTACCGACGTACAAAGACTTTTCTGAACCGTCTTTGTACATGTAAAAAGATTTTTGGAAAGACAAAAATTGCAAAAAAAAGGTCTGAAATTCGCAAAACTTTCGGCGCTTCGCGCCGAAATGAGTAATTGTCACATATGCACATAGGGGGGGGCGGGTGAGGGGGGGGTATCCTCCTGAGGGGTCAGCTAGACCGGTACTGTCCGGCGATTTTGAGCGAAGAGGTCTTGTTCTGCATCATTTTTGGCATCAAAATCAGTAAAAATGTCAAAATTTTTCCGGCGCTTCGCGCCAGATTAGTACTTTTAAGTACTTTTTACTCAAAAAGCGCCCAAAATTGATAAATTTTTGTATTTTTTAGTATTAAAAGTGATATAATGCAGTCAAAATGGACTAAAAATGCTTTTAAAATGTGTTATTAACACGAAAAAGTTTTATAGGCTATTTTGACCATTTTGATCATTAAAACAGCAAAAAAATCGTGAACGTTAAATTTACTGTTTACGATTTTTGGCATTTCCACCCCCCTGCCGACCATGACCTTGTGCACCTATGGTAATTGTGTGTTCTATATATCTTCATAATGGCAGAAATTGCATTTCAAAAGGAAAAATGTCAAATTTTTTGGCGCTTCGCGCCGTTTTAAGACGATTCTTAGAGATTTTTGCCCTTAGAGACCCAGAAATTAGCAAAAATACACCATCAACAGTCAAAAAACTCTGTATTTACCACACTAAAATCGCTACTGTACCATATTATAGTACCCAAAAATTTGTGTGTACAAAATGTACAAAGATTTTTGGAAAGACAAAAACTTGTAAAATGGTGTAAAATGCACTACAAATTTCGGCGCTTCGGCCCGTAATGAGTAATTGTTTATATACATTTGCTTAAAATGGTATATACATATGTTTAAAATGGCAGATTTTGCATTTAGAATGGAAAAATGTCAAAAAATTTTGGCGCTTCGCGCCGTTTCAAAACAATTCTTAGTGATTTCTGCTCTTAGAGAACCAGAAATTAGCTACAATACATTACCAAAAGTCGAACAACTCTGTTTTTACCACACTTAAATCGAGGGTGTACCATATTAAAGAACTCCAAAATCTGTGTGTACAACATATACAAAGATTTTTGGGAAGACAAAAACTGTAAAAAGGTGTATAATTCGAAAAATTTTCGGCGCCACGCGCCGAAAATGAGTAATTGTGTGACCTACATATCTTTAAAATGGCAGAATTTGCATTTAGAATGGAAAAATGTCAAAATTTCGGCGTTTCGGCGCCGTTTTGAGACAAGTTTCAGTAATTTTTGGCGTCAGAAACCCAGAAATTAGCTAACATACGCTACCAAAGATCGAAAACTCTATTTTACCACACTAAAACTGCTACTGTACTATATTATAACACAAAAATTTGAATGTATAAAATGTGCAAAGATTTTTGGGGATCATCTTTATACATGTACAAACGTACCTTGTACAAAAAAAACACTGCTACCAGCCCCATCTTATCTGAAAACAATGAATATAATAATATAATATAACAGCAGATATAAATAATTATCGCTGCAATTTAGGGTACCTTTGGACCCGGATCCGGACCCGGTCGGGTCTAAGGTCAAAAGATCCGGATCAGGACCCGGACCCGAAATTTTAATTTGTTGATATCCGGATCGGACCCGGACCCGAAATTTTGAAAGACTAAGATCCGGACCCGGACCCGGATCCGAAATTTTAAAAATTTTGGATCCGGTCCATCCCTATAAAAACGCCTAAAAACGGCCGAAAAAATTCAATTTTGTCCAAACATCGGCGGAGGGGAGGGGTGAAAAATTTCCTGGCTCCAGGGGATGGCGGGGACGTCCGACTTCAGGTGGGGGATCCCCCTAACCCCCTGTTACATGTATGTCAGGAAGTATTATAGATATAAAACCCTAATGAATAAACATATTAGTCAAGTCAATGTATGTGTTACAGGCATACATGGACAAAGGCCGATTTTCCCATTGATACCGACTGCCCAATTATTTGGTTGATTGTCCTTGTACTAAATGGTTGCTTGGTTGGTTGATTGGTTGCTTAATGGTTAATTGGTTAATTATTGACTGTTTGACTGATTATTGGTTGGTTAGTCATTGATTGATTGGTTGATTAGCTGATTTTCAAATAGTTTTCACGTGTTTTCCTGGATTCATATTCCATTTTCTAAGTTCATTGATTGATCGTAGAGTCATTTTTGTGAATTTCCATCATTTTTCTTCGATTTATTCAAAATTTCTGAATTTTCCATTGATACCGGCCGCTCTTCCCATTGACACCGACCCGGTTCCCATTGATGCCGGGCTGAATGAAGTTGCATGATTTGTCCATGTATGGTTACAGGTAGAGTCGATTAAAAACAAAAAATTTTGAGAGTCGGCCGGGGAATATTTGTTACTACGGCAAACCTGACTCAAATTAACAAGCGTTTAAAATTTTTTAACGCCGAGTTTCTCCTGATATAAAAACCACAATATATATAAATTTTAATTAAAAATTTACACAGAGCCAAAAATTCCAGCCGAAAATATCGTAATAAAAATAAGCACGTTTTCGAAAATCATGCACGATCAAAAGTTAGGGAATTTTCCATTCATATGAATTAAAAAAAGGGATAAATTCAAAGAAAACTGACCAAAAAATCTAAATTCCTAAGAAATCTCCAAAAATTTAATCAAACGTCCAACTGGGAATTCAGTCGATAATTCAAAAATTAATAAATTTTATAAACTTGATAAGTGAATTTAAATATATTCATTTTTTAATTCAATTAATTAATTAATTAATTAAATAAAATAAGCACCTGAATCGATTCAGCGGCTCGTTTTGTGGCCAAAGCGGCTCTTTTCAAGTCTTGTTCCTCCTTAAGTTTCAAGGCCTCATAACGCTTTCTGCTTATTATCTGAGAAACATCGGCGTCCGAAGACATCAATTCGGCGATGAGTTCTTTAGCATCTTGTTCATGACGTTTTTTTGAGCAATCAAGCTCATCGGTCAAATCAGAATCGCGATTCAAACCCATGTAATGGCCAGCATCCTCCTTAGCCTTTCGTTCATCGTCTAGAACCATGGCTTATTTCCATTTTATGTTTTTTTAATTAATTAATTAATTAATTAATTAATTAATTAACTGATTAATTAGATCAATGATCTATTAATTAATCAATAAGGTTGCATTAAGTATATACGCTTTTTTGAAATTGAAAGTGATGGGAAGGTCGGATCAGGATCTAGATTTAAAAATTCGGACCATTAAATTTTTCAAGGTCAAAGAGTGGTGCCAAAAAATTTATAATAGGGGGGCAAATACCGCGCAATTCTTTCGACGTTTCACACATCTGAGTCTATCCGTCGACATTCAAAAAAAGCAAGCAACCCGAAAAAATTTATAATTAAATTCCGGAGGTTTTGCCAAATTCAGATGTATAGACCATGCATGATCTTGGGGGGGGGTTTAGGGGGGTTTCCTCGACGGAAAAATTTTCACACCCGCAGAAACTTTTACCTCCCCCAGGATACAGAGATTTTTAAAAGTTGCAAAACTTTTTCTAAAATTCTGTAGGAAAGATGCTTTTTTTAAGCGTTTTTAGCTATCTATTTGCTCAAAAGTGCCAAATTTTAGGCTCTCCGCGCCATTATACTCATGTTTTGACTATGCTTTGTTCAGTTTGTTCCGATTTTTTCGAATTTTTCCGAAATTTTCTTATTTTTATGCTCGAGAAAGATATATAGAGCATCGCTAGCAACGCCGGAAAACGATGTTTCTGATGCGTACCTAACCCACTACTTTTGGGCCCAGTTATTGTAAATAATCATGGAACAAAGTGGAGGGACGAGCCACTTCTGATGAGGGCAATCATGTGACAAGGGTGTGGGGATCCCCCACCCAAAGTCGGACGTACCTCCTCCCACCTCCCCAGGGACCAGAAAATTCTTGACCCCCCCGATTTTTGAAAAAATTTGTATTGTTTCGGCCGTTTTTAGGCGTTTTTTGGCCAAAAATTTGGAGGTCATTTACCCCCCCCCCGAAATTTCAAGTCATTACATGTATGGATGAGGGCAAACGTAAAACAAGAGGATGGAAGATCCACTCACCCATGTTCGGTCATCCGATTATCCCCCAAATCAGAAATTCCCCCCAATTTTAGGCAAAACATGCGTCTCGGCTTTATTTCCAGATGCTGTTTTGCCATTTTTATCCAAAAATATGTAAAGGTCATATCATACACCCACGCCCCTATACGTAGGCGTTGGAGGTTCGGGGTTATTCAACCCCCATAAGGCCGAATACCCCCCATGAATTCAATTTTTGAAAATTTTTCAGTTTTTTCGCAATTTTTCGATGCCAATATAAAGTACTCGAGGAGAAACGTTGAAAAATGGTGTTTTTTCACATACCACTATTCTTAAGACCATTTTTTGACCTTTAAAAAAACCTTGCACCCCCAGAATTTTGGTGCTGCCCACCTATGCCACCCACCCCCCCCAAGCCTACTCGACTACCCCTTCCAACTGCAAGCCGTTACAAGGCTTATTGGGGTCATCCACGCCGCTATTACTCATGTATATAAGACGCAAGGTCGACAAATCAATCACCTAGTTGCTTTTGAATCCATTCCTCGTCCTTACTGGGCCTATTCTTATTTTTCAAGATCAAATCCTCGTGCTCGGCCTGAAACGCTTCGATAGTTTTCCAAGTTCGCTCTAGGTCGGTGTCGAAGGTCAAATTGTTGACGCAAGTTTCAAAATTTTCCAAATAATTGTTAAAATCGCGCAGAGTCGGGAAATCGTCCTGTTTGAGGTTGAAAATTTTTTGCAACTTTTTTCGATAAAAAGTTTGCTTTTCAATTAGCGGGTCGTCGAAAATTTGTTCCCAATAGCTGGACTTTTTTAAATTTCGGCCGCAAATCGGGCAAGGCCCCGATTGGCGCACAAATAACGCGTCGACGCAATTTTTGCACAAAGAATGGCCGCATTCGTTGATCATCAGCGTAAAATATCGATTATCGTAATCGGTCGTTTTATACTTGGGGCAAGTTCGCATATTGATATACTGTAGTTTTAAAATATATGTAGGACAAAACCTCGAGGATTCGGATATAATTTTACTTTTTTATTATTATTTTTAAATAATTTTATTATTTTTTCGATTATCGATCGAGGGCCGGCGTACAAATGACTGACGGCGGTTTGTCGCCCGAGGCTAATCAACTCTTGCTGCCCTTTTTTGTATAAATTTTCCAATTGATCCGCTGATAAATCGGAGGCGCGGCTTAGCCTGAAATGATCCCTAATCCGACGGACGGCGTATTCTCTATAATTGTAACAAGCGAAATTTCGACCTTCCTTTATCAATTGCTTATATAAGCGCAACCATGCGGGGCGAGCTATTTCGGCAGACATCGGTTCTAAGCTAATCTATGAGTTAACTCAGTCATAACTACCTTAAATATGTTGCTATGAAGTGCACTAAGCAGATATATAAGTATATAAATAGATGGATTGCAATTTATAAGCCTTAAAAACCGAAAAACGACATCAGCGCACGCGGGCGTGGGGGATTTGGGGAAAACGATAAAATGGAAAAGAAGCGCTATCACTTGCCAACATACATTTAACGGCTCAGAATTTTGATTAATGGTGTCCCGGCCACTTTATTTAGGGGGGGTAAATGACCTCGCCAAAAAAACCTAAAAGCGGCCAGGAAACGCAAATTTTCGGAAAATCGGGGAGGGGGTGAGGGATCAAAAATATATCGGTTTCGGGGCACGGTTTTTTTGCATTTGGCAAAGATTTTTACCGATGAACAACGACTTTTGGGAACCGTCTTTGTACATGAACAAAGATTCTTGGGAAGACAAAAACTGCAAAAAAGGTTTGAAATTCGCGAAAATTTTCGGCGCTTCGCGCCGAAATGAGTAATTGTGTGTTATATATATCTTTATAACGTCATAAATTGCATTTTAAAAGGAAAAATGTCTAATTTTTCGGCGCTTCGCACTGTTTTGAGACGATTTTTAATGATTTTGGCCGTCAAAAAACCCATAAATTAGATAAAATACACTACCAGAGGTCGAACAACTCTGTTTTTGCCACACTCCAATCGCTACTGTACCATATTATAGTTATTATAGTACCCCAAAAATTGTGTGTACAAAATGTACAAAGACTTTTAGGGACCACTTTTGTACATGTACAAACGGATCTTGTACAAAAAAATACTGCTCCGGGGCACTGTTTTTTGTATTCGGCTGAGATTTTCCCGATGTACAGAGACTTATGGGGATCGTCTTTGTACCTGAACAAAAATTTTCAGAAAGACTGAAACTGCAAAAAACGTTCAAAATTCGGAGAATTTTCTGGCGCTTCACTGAAATGAGTAATTGTGTGTTCTATATATCTTTATAATGTCAAAAACTGCATTTTGAAAGGGAAAACGTCAAACTTTCCGGCGCTTCGCGCCGTTTTGAGAACAATTATTAGTAATTTTTGCCATCAGAAACTCAGAAAAATTAGCTAGAATACACTACCAAAGATCGAACAATTCTGTTTTTGCCACACTAAATCGCTAGCATATTATAGTTTTTAAAGTACCTAAAAATAAGTGTGTACAAGATGTACAAAAAGACTTTTGGGGACCATTCTTGTACATGAACAAACAGACCATGTACAAAAAACACTGTTTCGGGGCATATATACATGCACATAGGGGGTGAAGGGGTATTACCTCCCTGGAGGGTCAGCCGGACAGGTATATAGTGTCCGGCGATTCTGAAAAGATGGAAAGTTTTTTTGCATCATTTTTAAGGTCGAAAGCAGTAAAAACTTCAAAATTTTTCCGGCGCTTGGCACCAGATTGGAACTTTCAATTACTTTGTACTTAAGGAGCGCCCTAAATTGATAAATTTTTGCATTTTTAAGTGTCAAAAATGATAAAATGCTGTCAAAATGAACTGAAAACGCAATATTATCACAAAAACATTCTATTACTATTTTGACCATTTTGATCCTTAAAACAACAAAAAAATCGTTGACGTTAAATTTACTGTTTTGGATTCTTCGGATTTCATTCTCTCCCTACCGACCCTGACCTTGTGCACCAATGCTTCGGGGGATTGAGGAAACTACTAAGTTTAGGCAGGGATCCCCCATCCTCCCCTGTTACATGTACGCTCACCAAGCATCCGGTAGCCAGAACTATTTTTTTAATTTTAGCAAGTCTATAATAATTATATAATTCAATAATGCATAATAATTTAATAATAACATAGTAATGATTGATAATAATCATAATATTGATAATCATTATAATGATAATAATAATAATAATAATAATAATAATAATAATAATAATAATATTAATAATATATAATAATAATGATAATAATAATAATAAAAATAATAATAAAAATAATAATAATAATGATGATTATAATACTAATAATAATTATTATTATTATTATTATTATTATTATTATTATTATTATATTTATTATAATAATATTATAATAATACGATTTGACCATACATGCACAGCACGGAAATTCTGGAGGGAGTGAAATCTTCAAGTGACCTTTTTTGGGTCAAAAAATGGTAGGTACGCGCAGCGTTTTTTTGTACAAGGTCCGTTTGTACATGTACAAAGATGGTCCCCAAACGTCTTTGTATATTTTGTACATGCAAATTTTTGTGTACTCTTATATAGTACAGTAGCGATTTTAGTGTAGTAAAACAGGGTTTTCGATCTCTGTTAGTGTATTTTAGCTAATTTCTGGGTTTCTGACGCCAAAAATTACTGGCATTTTTCCATTCTAAATACAAATTCTGCCATTTTGAAGATACATATATAGGACAAATAATACTCATTTCGGCGCGAGGCAGCGAAAATTTTTTGGAATTTTACACCTTTTTTTGTCTTCCCAAAAATCTTTGTACATGTTGTACACACAAATTTTGTAGTACTTTAATATGGTACAGCCGCGATTTTAGTGTGAAAAAACAGACTTAATCGACTCTTGATAGGGTATTTTTGCTAATTTCTAGGTTTCTAAGGGCGAAAATCACTAAGAATCGCCTTATAACGGCGCAAAGCGTCGAAAAATTAGACATTTTTCTTTTTGGAATGCAATTCCTGCCATTATGAAGATATATATAATACACAATTACTCATTTCAGCGCATAGCGCAAAAAATTTTTGCGAATTTCACACATTTTTTGCAATTTTTGTCTTCTCAAAAATCTAGGTACATGTACAAAGACGGTCCCGAAAAGTTTCACCATCTGGAAAAATCTTTGCCGAATGCAAAAAACGGTACGTACGCGTCAAAAACATCGTTTTCCAGCGTTTCTAACGATGCTTTATCTTTCTAGAGCATAAAAACAAAAAAATCGAAAACAAATCAAACAAGTCGGGAAAAATTGAACAATATATATATAGTCAAAACATGAGTATAATAGCGTGAAGCCACCAAAATTTGATACTTCTGAGCAAACAGATAGCTAAACACGCCTAAAAAGGCATCTTTTCTACAAATTTTTAGAAAATTTTTGGACAATTTCAAAAAATCGCCAATTCTGGGGAGGTATAATAATTTTTTGTGGGAGGGGGGGTGAAAATTTGGGGCATGGAGAACCCCCTAACCCCGCAACAGCATGTACGAATACGACCCAAATGATCAATAGGAACTCTCAGACTGCATAGTTCAATCCACACGTATTAATGGCCTCTCAGACTCGACCCGATCTGATAAAACCCGTTTAATTGGACGACTAGACAAGTAGTATCCGTCGAAGTCACCTGATCTAATTCTTGTGCAGCATTACATGAATTCTTTATGAAACGAAAACTACAGAAAGCTGCCTGAGAACGAAATCTCAATTCTCATCCTCAGGCGCACCAGCCTATGTTAAAAAAGGTGGAAGACAATTCGACAACTTTTGTGAATTAGATAGGTATCTTAAAGATGTAACTGGGGGACGGGGGACACATGCACACTTGGGGTATTAGGTAGAAATCCCCCTACCAAGATTTTTGAAAGATATACCACCATACCCGTATCCAGGGGAATAGGAGGGACGTGCCCCCCACCCCGAAATAGGATATGAGAACGATTTTTCCTTCACTCTCCCTCTGCTTTTTTCAACAAAAATTGCAAAAACATTTCAGCGCTTTTCGCCGAATTTTCAATCATGATAAGAATCTATTTAGTCACAAGCGCGCGGTTTAAAGACTCTTTTTTGTCTACTCTTATATATATATATATATATATATATATATATATATATATATATATATATATATATATATATATATATATATATATATATATATATATATATATATATATATATATATATATATATATATATATATATATATATATATATATATAATCTAAAGCATATTCTGCATTTATATGTCTTCTGCTCTTGATAGGTTTTATGCAGAAAGCAGGGATGAACCAGTAATTGCCTGCTATAGGTACTTAGTCCAACAGTGACAACGATAAAATTTTTAAGCACATAGGTAGGTATGCCTATGACTTAATCACTGAAAAAAATGTTTCTTTTTCATTAATAATATGTATTTTCTCTCATATTGGTCTTATAAGTATTTTTCTAACAATGCAAAAGCCCGTACTTAGGTGCTCAATCATACTAAAATACTGTGGGCCCTAGATCATGAGTTTGAGGAAAAAACCTATTGAAAACCTTGAAAATCCTCGTAAAACCTTGAAAACCTACTAAAAAACATCATAAATTTCAAAATTCTTTAGTTTAGGATTTTTCCAAGCCTGATGACAGCATAATTTCAAGAAGAAATACTTACTTCTTGAGCAATAGAATTTCAGTTCATGGCTAAAATTCTGAGGTGGTTCGTGTTTCATTCCAAATTCAATTTAAACTGCTTTTAGGTTGTAGGGCTCCCATAAAGAAAGCGCGGAAAAGATATTTAACCTAAAAAATCCAGTACTTATAATTGGAGCTGCAGGACCATAGGTGGGCAGCACCGAAATTCTAGGGGGGTGAAAAAATTTCTGGGGGGGCTGAAAAAATTTCTGGGGGGGTGAAAAAATTTTCAAAGGTCAAAAATGGTCTTGAAAGTGGTCGTTATGGTGAAAAACACCATTTTTCGACGTTTCTCATCAAGCACTATCCAATTGCATCAAAAAATCGCTAAAAACGCAAAAACAATTTCAAAAATTGAATTCTGGGGGCACTGTTTTTTTTTGTATCAGCCTCTTTGTACATGTACAAAGATCTCCGGAAAAGTCTTTGTACGAGCAAAAATTTTTTGTACATATAACGTATAGATATGCAATTCAATGTACACATTTTTACATACTACCAGATTGTTATCCGTGACCCGCACGCTTCGCAAAAGGTGTAACTTTGTCCTAAATTCAGCTGGTTATATTGTGCTGACCTCTAAAAAAACCAGTCGATTTGTAATCTAAAAAAAACCACCCCTTTTTTCCATAACCAAAAGGAGATGACTGATGATATTATACTGGCGAACAAGCTATGCCGTAAGGATTATAACTGAGCCCTGGTCGCTTTCCGGATCATTCAGAAACTTGAGATATAAATTTGTCGAAAAGTTCTAAAAATTGCCATTTTTATGATTTCTTTAAAGCATTTTTGAGGTCAGTATTTCTACCCGTATTCATATTTGCTGGAATCATTTGTTTCCACGTTAGGCTCCCTTGCAGACTAATGTCAGAAAAAATTGGTTATCCTATGTCATCCACATAGCTACAGTATACCTTCAAAGTCAAAGCTAAAAAAACCAGTTGTAACCTAAAAAAACCAGCGCCAATTTTTACAAAACTTAGCAAGAATGAGCCTCTTAGCACCTTTCATGATGCCTGATATTTATTTTTCACAAAAAATAAGAATCACCCCAAAAACTGCGAAAAAAAGTTCGATCGTAACCTAAAAAACCACTGTAACCTAAAAAAGACCAAAATGCTAAGTATACGTTGCCATGGCAACGAAATTACTCGATCAAGTTGCATAATTTTGCACTGATTTCTTGCAGAGGATGTAGAAGAGTCTTACCTACAGTCGTTTTTATCACTTGAAGACTTTATTTGTGAACTTTATAGAACTTTTACTGAAATTCAGAAAAAATTATTGATTTTTATATAAATGTGATAAAATGAACGGAAATATCGTAAAAAATGAATTTTTTCAGAAATGTGATCATTTAAGGTCAACTAACTGTTTTACGCTGCAAACCATGCACTTCGCATAACATTTTGGGGGTTGTTTTTTTTTCATTTCCCATGGTTTTTTAGGAAAAAGTGGTTTTTATTCAAAATTTCGTATTTCATGCAAGCTTGCTATGAAATATGGCGCTTGAAAATTCTTCCATGCAGCAAGTTATAGGCCTAGGGCAGCTGTCAAAAATAGGTGTTTGTTGACTTCTTCAATGATATTTGTTCCGAAGTTATAAGCCAAAAACATGAAAATGGTTTTTTTTTTGAGGCCAGCACTATATTATTTCGGCCCGAAAACGCCAAAACTTTCACGAGTCTTAGGTTGAAATTACACATAAAATTCGACTCAGCAAGGCAAGTTAAAATGACTTGTGTTACACAATCATAAATAATATACGGTTGCAATGTGCTGACTGAATCTCATAATAGACACCAATTTGCTTATAAATTTAATGCAACGCAAAGATAAAAGAGTCAATTTTATCTTCAAACGGCAGAAAAACAGTGCAAAGTTGTTAAATAGTTCTTTTTTCTGCATAAAATCTTACATAAACAGTGGAAATAGATGTAAAAGATGCTTCAATCTGTACAAAGATGCTTACAGATAGATTTTGGAGTGTTAAATGCTAGCGCTTGGAGCTAATTAGAATGTAATTATGATACTCGGCGCGAAGCGTCGAAAAATTTTCAGTAATTTTGTTAAAAAATACTCCAAAAAACATTAAAATTACTATTACTTTGCCCCAAAAGTCTTTTGTACATTGTACAAAGATGGCTACAAAAATCTTTGTACGAGCCTCAAAATCTTTGTCTCGTACAAAAAAACAGTGTCTGGGGGTATTTTGATTCCTGGGGGATTTCCAACTTCTGGGGGGTCATAGCCCCACCCCCAAACCCCCCACGCCAACGTGTGTGCAGGACATTACATTTTTCAATGCTGTAACACCTAGAGGCAGTTTTTACACTAGCTCTTAATTTGCTGGTTTTACCCCATATTCTTAGGCTTAGGCTTAGTTTAGATATTATTAGCTTTAAACATGCTTACGTCAATATACTCCCGCTTAGAGACATACTTCAACTTAGGTTGATATACTCCCCCTTTGGTCAACACACTCCCGTTTAGGTTGACAGCCATAAACATATTTTTTCGCAAAATTATTTCCTTAGTCGTGATCAGCGTGTTGGAAAAGCCCAAATAGGCAATTCTTAGTCGGGAAAACTTCTTTATGTTCATTAATGCCTATTTCTGCAAATGTGTCGAGAGTGGGATATTTTCATGCAGACCTTGAATATCACGAGGAGTAATTTTCGGTTTTCCATCAAACTTTTTCCAGCAGCTTTGATTTATGGTTAACCTTACAGCATAATTTGTTTTTAGGACATGTTTCAGGGATTTTCGACATTTTAGTTTGAACCACATTCGGAAATTACAATTCGTTAAGCAAGATGCTTTTCTTCCATTGTTTCGTACATATTTGATGTTGCATTGCAGACCATTGACTTCAGGTGAAATAAAGCACCTACCTACTGTTATGTTGGCTAATATTGAGAACGTAGTGACCTTCTAGAAATTAACTTTGCCTGGTTTAATTAATCTAATTAAGGGTCAAGGAATTCAAATCTGAAAGAATTAGGTGATGGTCGGCATTATTGACCGAGTTACAGGCTGTTGAAGTTCTTGTGTTTAAGGATAGGCGAAAAGTAAGCTCTGCCTTTGGGATTGTTTCGGGTTAGTCTCCGAAGCGTCGGTGGACTGTGACCAGGGCTGGCAAAAACCCAGATTTGAAAATATTGCATTTTGGGTTTTTGGGGTTTTTGGGGTTTTTTTGTGGGTTTTTGGTGGGTTGGTGGGTTTTTGGGGGTTTTTGGTGGGTTTTTCCTGGGTTTTTCCTGATACACACCAGAGTTGACTTCATACACCTGTAAACATTAATTCGGCTGACTTTGTGTCACATAAAGGACCCAACATAAAAAATAGGACACGTTTAAAACAAAGCTTTATTCGAATGTCGCTGCGCTGACCAGTAGGTAATTAAATTACATATCCCTGTCATCACAATCATCATCATCTATCACGGTTGAATCACAAAGCTGATTGGCGTTGGTTTTGATAAACACTAGCTTTCAGACTGTTTCAGTGCTGTATTGTCAAAAACATAGTAATCTAGCTCAAAAACTCGTTGTAATGATTTTACAAAAATGCCTTGATTTTTTTAAAAAAGATCCCCATCCAACAAAAACAGTCCCTTCTCCTCCTGTCCAACTTTTGGTACTTGTGCATTATCCCCCCCTGTATCTTTTTTAACATTATGGTATATACAGCATTACACCATTATGATATATCTATCATATGATATAATCCGTGATTTTCTTCAGTTTTTTTTTTAATTTTTTTATATTTTTTTGTATTTGTTTCATTTTTCATTTTTTTTATTCTTTTCAGATTCATAATCAACTTTTGCAATAATTTACTTGATAAGATATAGGAAAATGTAAGTTTTTGCTTCCAATATATTTAGGCATAGGCTTAGCATATCTGAAAAGGTGTTTTAAGCTGCTTAGGTCGAGGTTGCTCCCGCTTCGGTCAATGTATAGATGCTTATGTCAATGTATAGATGCTTAGGTCGATGTATAGATGCTTAGATCGATGTATAGATGCTTAGGTGGATATATTGATGCTAAGTACCATTCCATCATTACTTCGTTTTTATTTCTAACGAGAAGGTGGCTTAGCCGATTGGTAACATGTTGCACTGTAGAGCGATAGGTTGGAGGTAGTGATCGACCGGGGCCCCGGCCCCGGCCCCCGGCAATCCCCGGCCATTTTTCAGCATCCCCGGCCCCGGCCGGGGCAAGGTCAAAAAATGGCCGGGGCCGGGAAAAATTTAGTGTAATTCGTATTTTGTACAGGCTGTGATACTGGCACTTATTTATCAATGAGCAAGTGTTAATTTTGAGAACTGTACTGATTAGACCATATGTATACTTACTTAGTCCTTGTCATAAGTTTTCTACTGTGTATAAATGAGCTTTTAATGAATGAATGTTCAGGAAAATCTGCATATTTTCGATTCCTCCACTTAACTTATTTAAACTAAATGCTACTTTTAACTCATTCATTCATAGCTATGGCTAAAAGATTTAGAGTTGACAAATACGTTCTATTTCTAGTTAGAAATTGTACGTTTTTAACAAACTATTTCTACAAAAAACACTTTTACATTCATTTGAATGGGAACCGTGTGCTTTAAAACGCGTTTCCTGTGTAATAGTTATTAGGACCGAGGTTAATTATAGGCGAATATAAACTACGCTGCAGAATTGCGTCCGATCCGATAAACTAAATATGTCTCAAATAGTTTCCTAGGGTCCAGAGTTGAGGGAGGGGTGAAATCCCAAATTGGAGGACCAGAAAATTAGTGGCAAAACAGGGTCTTTTGACTTTTAATTGTATATTTTAGCTAATTTCTGAGTTTCTAACGCCAAGAATTACTAAAATTGTCTCAAAACGGCGCGAAGCGCCTAAAAATTTGACATTTCTGCATTCTAAATTTAAATTTTGCCATTTAAAAGATGTATAGGACAGACAATTTTTCATATCGGAGGGAAATGCCGAAAAATTTTTGGAATTTTATACCTTTTTACAGTTTTTATCTTCCCAAAAATCTTTGTACATGTACAAAGATAGTCCTGGTCTTTGTACATCGGGAAAAATCTTTGGCGAATACAAAAAACACTCTTTTGTACATGCAAATTTTTGTATACTTTAATATGGTACAGTAACGATTTCAGTGTGGTAGTAGAACATAGTTTTTCGACCTTTAGTAGTGTATTTGGCTAATTTTTGGGTTCCTGAATATTTGACATTTTTCCATTTTTCCATTCTAAGCGCAGTGTTGCTTATTACAAGATTTAATTCGCATATTACAATTTTTGTAATATTTCTCATTTTTGTAGTACAAGTTGTTTTAGCTTTCTCAGTCGAGTTTTATGTGTGAATTCCATCAGAAGCTCATAAAAATTTCGGCACTTCGCGCCGAACTATCAACTAAATTCAGGCCGAATTATCACATTTAGAAGCACGGTCTTTTTGTATTCGGGAAGATTTTTGCTGATGTACATAGACGTTTCAGGACCGTCTTTGTACATGTACAAAGATTTTTGAAGAACAAAAACTGTAAAAAGGTGTAGAATTCCTTATTGAAAATTCTACCATTTTAAAGATTTTCAAAGGGGGGGTAAGCGGCTGCAAAAATGGAGCCGCTTACCCCCCTTCCCCTGAAAATAGCCGAGGAATATACATGTGACAGAGGATTTGGGCCATCCCCCATCTCCGCTTTGAAGCCCCGAACTTCCTTGAAAGTCAGAAAATATTTAACCACCCTCCCCCATTTTTTGGCGAAAGCCTGTGCTTTTTTGGCTATTTTTATGTGTTTTTACCATTTTTGATCTAGTCGCTAACCCCCTCCTTCTAAAAATGGCGCGGGACCCCTACCCTAGATTTCCAGCCGTTACATGTAGGTATACTGAGGGAACCTCATAAAATTTTAAGCGATTACATGCATGTTTTATAGTGATAGTTTATCTATTTACTCTAGCTCACATAATAAAATAATGTATCACTTCGTGAAATTCTAATAGTTAGGTACACTTTTGCCATACTAAAAAATTAAGTTCAAAAAATTCAAAAGGTTTTCACCAAAAATCGTCTGACAGTGACTTGTGTCTTGGACCCTGAGGGGGTAATACCCCTCCCCATATGGGAATGTGTGATGTCTCATTTATTACATCCAATACCTATTGCATCCAATTGCTACAGCAGCAGTAGCCGTAGCTAAGATTCGAATGATACAGAGTGTGCTAATAGCAGCGACATAGACCTTATTGATGATTCAGACAATGAAACACTAGACTAAATTTGTTTCTTGTGACATAAATAGTAATAAAACTTGATATGAAAAGCCATTTACTACTGAATGGAGCAATCGCTCATTATTTCTTTCCTATGCCCCCCACCCCAAGTATGTGTCATGCAATAATATTTTCCTTGTCTGACCCCGGCCAGCCCCGGCCCCGGCCCCGGGCCCGGCGGGCCGGGGATTTGTTTCCAGCCCCGGTACCGCCCCGGCCCCGGCCAAAAAAGTCGCCCCAGTCGATCACTAGTTGGAGGGTCGAAACCTGTCACCTGAAAGTTATTTTCTGTCTCGTGAAAACTCGTGTGAGAACCCTGGAGTTAAAAGAAGATGGAAAAAATTCACCCTGATAATATACCCTAATGTTAAAAAGATTGAAAAAATTCGACGGGGGATAATGCACAAGTACCCAACTTTTGGCTATACAATCCTGTGAATGGGCAGAAATGGGGTATTGTATTGCCCTTTCAGCAAACAAATTCATCTATTAATCATTAGGATGATGCAGTCAGCATCTTAGATGGGCGGCTGCAAAAGTCTGGGGGTGCAGTGCCAAATTCTTTCAAAAATCAAATGTTGACCATAAAAATGGTGTTATGGCAAAAAGACCATTTTTGAACTTTTCTCGTTGAGCTCAAATGATTGGCATAAAAAACCAAGAAAAACGAAAAAATTTAAAAATGAAATTTCAAGGGTATTGTTTGTTGGGTATTTGCCATTTCTTGTTGAGTATTTTGCCTTCTGGGGATGCAAACCCCGACGCCCAGCCCAGGGCAGGGGTATAGTCGGCATCACAGATGCTTGCTGCTGAGAGCTGAGTGCTAATGCTGTATAACTGTGTGCTGTGCGCTGTCTGCCTACGGCGCCAGAAGCCAAAAACAACCTTCAGTCATTTACAATAACTACTAAGACATGATTTAGAGCCTTACATAAGTACCTGCGTCTCAGAATACCAAAAACCCCAAAAACCCAAGATTTTTTAGAACCCAAAAACCCACCAAAAACCAAAAACCCCAAAACCCAAAAACCCACTTTTGCCAGCCCTGACTGTGACTAAGCGGGTTAACCAATGTCTTAGGCATAGGCTTAGTTATGTGAATTCACATTGATGACAACGCATGTGCTGAGCCTTAGATAAATGGAGCGAAAATTGCGGAGCGAGAGAAGCTGAGCGGAGCAATTTTGCTAAGTTAAAAATAGATCATGTGCGTTACAACTTGTTGAGTGCAAAAATCAGTGGACCAAATTTCTAGATGAGGGAATTCCTGTTGACATTGTCTACATTGACTTTTGTAAGGCTTTGATACCGTGTCACACAAAAAACTGCTAATTAAGTTGGCATCTTATGGACTGAACAAACTTTCTTTTAATTGGATCGAAAATTTCTTGACTAATAGATCCCAAGTCGTTAAAATCAAAAATTCTTTATCTGATTCTATTCCTGTTACCAGTGGCGTGCCCCAGGGTAGTATACTAGGTCCCACACTTTTTTAATCTTCATTAACGACTTATGTGAAATGCGCCAAAACAGTAATTTTACTTTGTTTGCTGACGATATCAAACTTGGAATCTATCATCCAATTTCATGACACTTCAAGCTGACATAAATTATGTGCATGAGTGGGCCAATACATGGCAATTAAAAATATCAGTTAATAAATGTTTAGTTCTATATCTGGGTAGTTCAAACCCTAGGCATTCTTATCACATAAATGATTTCTATCTTTCTACTGACACACTTTGTGTAAAAGATTTGGGTGTTTTTCTGAATTTAATCCACTTGTCCAGATCTCATTGTGAATATATTGTGAAAAAGGCATGCAGTTAAGCAATCTGATCTTGCGTAGTTTTATTTCTAAAGATAGATTATTACTTGTTAAGGCCTCATTACTTACGTTCGACCAGTGCTTGAATATTGCTGTTTCGTGGAGTCCTTACCTGCTGTGTGATATCACCTCCGTCGAACGGGTTAAAAGAAGGTTTACGAAACGAATTTTTAGTGATAAAATTTGACATATGCTGAAAGATTACACGAACTTGGTCTGGACACTCTCGAGCTAAGACGCCTCCATAACGACCTAACATTAGCCTTTTCTATTATCAAATGTAAAGCTCTTCCTTTCGAGGATTTCTTCACAATTAATTTAAATTCTAATCGAGCAGCAAATTCTTGTAAACTTCTCGTCAATCATGTAAATAAAAATTGCAGAAAATTTAATTTTTGTAATCGATTAATTCCTATCTGGAACTCTCTACCTGAACAGATTATAAGTGCTCCAAATAGACACGTTTTTCTGACTAAACTTAAAAGATTAAACCTTTCTAAATTTCTTAAAGGGGCGTAAGTAAGAGCAGTTTTTCCAATTGCCTTTACGTTTACCCTGCTTCGTCATACCTACTTAATTTGTTTTGTCTTTCATGTATTTTCATTTTCGTTCATTCGTCCTATCCATGTATGTTAATATTTTCTTTTGACTTAGCGAATAAATTGTTGTTGTTGTTGTTGTTGTTGTTCATTTATGCTTTAGGCTTAGCCCATGTCTGACATCAATCTGAATCCGCAAGCGATTGCTGTCGCCACAATTAAAAACTGAAAAAGGAATTTTTTTCAAAACATGCAGAAAAAACCGCATTTCGATCGATAAAACCATTTTTTAGGTTCCAGCAATGTCGAAAACCTAGGAAAATAGCATTTTTGAGAAAAACGCGAAGGTCACCATGTTCTCAAAAAATTCCGTTACGTGCTCGAGCAGGTTAAACCACAAAAAATTCATGATAAAAATATAACGAACTAAGAATCTAACCCACACTTGATCGTCTCCTATCCCCACAAAGTTGGAAAATTTTTGATCCCTAATATTTGTCGAAAACTTGCATTCTTTAAACCATTTTTAGGTGTTTTTTGCCATTTTTGGTCAAGAATTAGAGTCATTCATCCTGTTATCGCGGATCTCAGGTTTTCGTGCCGGATTGGCTTAATAAGAAAAGAGAGTATAGTATGAAACCTATTACTATCTGATGCTTTCTTTATGCTATGATTAGCGAGAACATCTGACCGAAATTTCAGCAGTGACTATAACATAGTGCTCAATTTTGTTACAGTAAATATCGTTTTAGTTTACATTAGCTTAGTTATTGTTAGCCTAATGACTTGCAAGTCCATTTGTTTAGCATGATTTTCTACCGTGAAACCAGCCGAAAAATGGTGCTTTTTTCACCAAACCACCATTTTTAAGACTATTTTTGACATTTTGAAAGTATTGCACCCCCTCACCACCAGAATTTTGATGGTGCAAACATTTGATCATATAGTATTTCACAAGGAGCTATGAGGCACGCTGCATAGTGCGCAGCTCTTTACAAACTTCTTCTGTATGTTCATGGTGTTTTTATTTGACGCATCAAACATGTACATAGGTGTGCACCGCTTTTGACAGCAACTTATAAAATTCTCCACGGCTTTTTCACACGAACTAAAAAAATTCGCAGTCATTTAGGTACTTATACACATTTGTAAATATGTAGGGGCCCGATATCTTAGAGCGATACGGGCGCGCCTAACATTTGCCTTCGGGACTTACTTAGGTACCTAAGCTGCTCTTAGCGCTGGTCGATTCGCGTTATCGCAAGGCGATTTCGAATCAGTTGACCCTTGGAGACCTACGGCTTCGATTCACTCAGTCCTGATATTGCTGACCGAAACCTCACGGGAAATCTCAGCAGCTACGCCCCCTAAATCCTAGAGTACCTACCTAAATCCCGGAATGCACGCGAGGTAGTTGACCTATCCCAACCCAAGTCAAGTTGATTAATTAACTTATTTTCCGAGTCCGGGTATAAGCGAAAATGTTTTGGTTCCTAAAACGAGTAGCACTTTGAAATTTGAAAACAACAACAACGAGCTCTCAACTGGTCAGTCATCACAAATTAATAAATATGTTTTCAGCTAATTTTGGGTTGAAGTAAGATAATTGAATTTCCGTGAAAGAAATGAAAATTATTTACCCTTTCAAGCACTGCTAAAATCCAAAATATGTCGTCCTCGAAGGCGAGCCAGCCCAACTCAACCTCGATATAATTAATCCTAGTGGTGTTTTTCCAAGTTTATCAACAGAATGTACAACCACGGCTACAAGCCGGGCGGGACAAGCAAATACTATTAAAGCTAAAACGACACAATGACAAAAAGTCAAAACTCCGACTGACTATCCCTACTGGGATGATTACAGTATAAGGAAATCAACGAAAACAAATTATCATTAAGTAAAATTGCTTTTTACTAGATAGAATGTTCTAGAATATTACAAGCGGTAACACAGGTAAAACAACTGCTATTAACATATACATCATTCTATTTTACTGGAGTATCTAATTGAATTTTGTAACGAAAATTTGGGTTTAACTGAGAACTGAAGGCATAACCTCGAACTCACACATCGCAAGGATAGCTGCTCGAAATAGTTATGTAAATCTGGTACAGTAATACTGTGTCGTTCGATGGCTTTGCAAACTGATGGCAAAAAGTTTGTATAAAGTTCGTAACATGTAACTGTCATAGTTACACTCCCCCACGTTTCGGAAAAAATCGAGACAAAGTGTGGAATGTTTCAAGATTACTGGCAGCTAACGGCGCTCAAGTTCAATTACCTGTTACGAGATAAATCGGTCGCCATGTTACGAAATAACGTTCTAAATTCTAATTCAGGCTAAATTCTGGCTATCAGTGGGATAAGGCCTCCCGTCGAATTGTTATGCGGACTTATTCGTATATGTATGTGCTACAGCCAATATAAGTAATTGCTGTGCGTATATTGTAGGTGCGATGGAAACAGGCATACAGTAATTACGTAGACGTATTACAGCTACCGGCAGAGTTGGACGAAACTACCGTCCTGTTAGACGAACGTGTACATACTCACACACTAAAATATTATAACAAAAATCTCATTAATAGAGGTTTCATGGATTTCACTGTAGGCGTGGCGAGTAGTAAGCCCTGTTTCCTAGCGCGCAACGCTATAACATAGCCTGTGCTTAAGCATAGGCAGTCGGGCGTGCACAGGCTTGCCCGAGGGCAATGCGCCCAGCATAGGCTGTGCTATAGCGTAGGGAGGGGTTGGGCGTGCCCGGACCTGCCCGGGGAGGGCGCACACCAGCCCAGGGCCAGGGAGGGGGAAATTTCCCTGGGGGAAAACTTGAAATAGCTATAATTCAAGAACCAGTGGTCGGATCGGGCTCAAATTTTCAGAATGTGTTAAGTATGCTATGTACAAAATTTTAGCGCAGCCTACAGTATTCCGATTTTAGTTTACACTGCTTTTTCAGGAAGAAGAGCGGGATGAAGAAGAAAGGTAAGACCTGTTGCAACGGTCGGGCGCCTTGTCGGGGCGCAACGGGCTTAAGCCACTCGGTGGCGAACTAAGACCCGACCATTTTTACTTTACACACATCTGGCTCGGATCACGGTTCCATATAGTAGAAGAACACACTAGTTTTTAAGCACTATATAGCAGAGTATGTGCTCATCAATTGATCGTTCGTGAAAGTATGCAAAATATTGCTTTGCTCGGTCATTGAAATTTTGCCACAGATTAGCTAGAGTGTGTATGTCTCGGAGAGTGCAACATTGTTTGATGAGGCGAGAAAAGTTGTTGAAAGCCTCTGCGTCGTATTGCATTAAATTTTCTTTGTACTCAGCATTGAGCAGGGGCCAAAAGTAGCTGCCCAAGGCAGAGGAAGATATATCGTCTAGGGCGAAGCAGGTGCATTAAGAAATGGTTGTAAATTTTTTGTCCTTGATCCATGTTTACGATATTTGATAAACGGTGATATTTATAGGCGATATCTGAAATGCAGTTTAACGATAGTTTTGCCAAATTCAAAAGGAACGGGTTTATCTTGGTCGCTTTTAATGTTCACTTCAACAGTATTGAATGCTTTCTTGAGTACAGGTATATAATGGGGGCTAATGTACGAGTGATTTACAATATCCATGTATTTTCCTTCAATATTTACAACTTGCAGAAGTGGCGCAAAAGTATTCCCAACTATTTGAGGTTCAACTATATCGCAATACACGTAAAAATTATGCATACCACCTAGCATATCAGGCGAATGGTGCGCAACTATGCTAAATTCTTTTTTCACAATATAATCTATATTACTAAGCTGGCTCTCTAGAAATCCCAGCATATACATTAAATGCTTTGTCAGCTTTACACTTTGAATATATTTAGAATTTATTGTCATATGACAAAATTTTCTATTTTCATCATATTTTATGCCAAAATATTGCATGTAATCAAATTTATCTATTGAGCTAATTGTTTTTATTCCATTTCTCATAGCTTGAATGAGGTCATGTATATTTAAATATCTTGCTCGAGGAATAAGCAATTTTTGTCGCACATTGTTTTTTATATCATAAAATTGTATCATATTCTGCTCCTCTGAAACATTGTGCCATGTATTTGCATAAATTATTTCTACTAAACCAACCTCCCACTCACCATTCAATACAATTTGTCTAGGCAGATTGGTAAGAAATGTGGCTGCAGTATTTGTTTCTTGTGAATTGCTTGGAAGAGTAAGGTAAAATTGTTTCATATCCATGTTTACAACTTAAAATTATTGAAGTATTTATAGACTAGCAAAGAAAAATGCTCCGATGGAACAAAAAAGATGAATATACTTGGAATTGTGGATTATTATGGATGTAAAAGGAGGGGACTAGGAAAAATCTACCTAAAGTCGGAAAATCTGCTAAAAATCACACTTTCTCTAAGCAACGCAAAAAATCGATGTATATTCTGCGGCCAACAGATTAAAATAAATATTCAACCATAACAATGATTGAAACAGCAGCACGTTAGCTATGCAGTAGCTATGGGAAATGATATTAAGTAAACTAACAGTCTTCCAAGCCAATTGAATGAAATAGCAAACATCGAAGACAATTGAAGACATGGTTGGTTAAAAACAGTAGGAAACACGTAAGTTGACTTGAAACAGACTTAATGTAGATACACTAGCATGCCCGAAACGATTGTGTGCACTAATCAATCGGCTCCTGCTTTGCTTGCTATAATGCTCATAAAACAAAACAACTTTAAATACAATACCTCTTAGTTTTCTATCAATCAGGTGCCAGCAATTTAAAAAAGTAACCTTGATAGATTTCGTTTATACACTCTTATCTGAAACTTCGAACATTATTTAAAAAAGACACTTTTTTAGAGGCCGCAGAATATACATCGATTTTTTGCGTTGCTTAGAGAAAGTGTGATTTTTAGCAGATTTTCCGACTTTAGGTAGATTTTTCCTAGTCCCCTCCTTTTACATCCATAATAATCCACAATTCCAAGTATATTCATCTTTTTTGTTCCATCGGAGCATTTTTCTTTGCTAGTACACTACTTTTAATTAGCGTGATTTCAGTACATCAGTCAGTAAACACAATCAGTAACATGCCACAATAATGACAACAGTCCAAGAACGCGGAAAACAATATTGTTCTTAACATCAGCATTATCCTTTTTAAACAAGACAACCTTATTGACACCATCCATTTTCAAATTAAAACTGCATTAAGTTATTTCTTCTTAATGTGCAGTTCACTTATAATCAAGCACAAAAATTTAACCAACGAATTCACATTGCAAATCCTCACTCAATCAATACACAAGCACAATGTGTTGTGACTTTTGAAATTGAAAACACCCAATTTTCAATTTTCAAATTGAAAATTGGATCAATTTTCAAATTGAAAATTGGGTCAATTTTCAAATTGAAAATTGGGTGTTTGAATTTGCGATGAAGAAAATAATCAAAAGATAGTCACTTGGTTTATTTAAGCCGAGTAATAAAATAACGACCGTCCACCAATTCCAAACTAAACGCAACTAATCTGATCACTATGAAAAAGTTTTGAAAAATGAGCTTGCTAAGCGAGAGTTGTAAACCAAGAGAAACTTAAAGTTAAAACCTACCATTAAATTATGAGAGAATTATAAAAGATTTTAAACTTCAAGAAAATGGAAAAGGCGGGATGTTGGTAAATTAGAAGGCAAAGATTTTCGGCAAAAATTCAAAAACTTCACGCAAATATCAAATGTAAGGAACACTAACGCTTTGATTTGGTAGTAAAATAAATTTGTAGTATAGACTACATATTAACAACAAATGAATAGTGCAAACTTTACACAACTACTAGGTGTAGAGAATACTAACAGTTTACGGCTTATTAATGTACATGATTACAATAAAGCTGTATATCTTTGTCGACTTCTGTGCACAGTAGTGTGATTGCTGGTTCATTTTAAACCACTTTTGCAGGCAATTTACATCAACTAAACGATAGCTCTCCATGTGCAAGATTTTGTGAAACATATTATAAACACGGCTAAGAAAGATTTAACTTTAATGCAACCCATTTAAGACAAAATTACATCTCTTCAATGATCTAAGGACACTTGAACATAATTTTTAAATCACTTTAGATTACTTTTGAGGGTAAACAAACTCACTTAATTGATGTCTCACATATGAATCCTTGAAAATTTCTTGACTTCAGTTACAAAGTCTCTGCAAGTCTATCGAATTAGGGTTAACACGTAACGTAAACTTTACACAAACACATAGCGTAAAGAATATTTTAGTCGGATTCGTAATTTTGATATTGCTCCGATATTTCTTTCAACATTTATGGAAAAATGAGTCTCCATAATGTTTTAAAGACAATAAACATTAGGTTTAAACCACTTTGCAATACTGCTGAGTGTAAGCAAGCGCGCCCAATTGACGTATGTATTTCATTCCCTGTAAATTTTTATATCTCAGGAAAAAATTTCGATTTTTGCAATGCTCTAGAACAAAGGCTAACATGCAGTGTAAAAAATTACTCGGATATTATGATCAACATTCATGAAAAAATTATGTCTCTACAATGGTCTGAGGACATATAAACAATGAATGTAAACTACTTTACATCACTGTTGGATGTAAACAAACGCGCCTACGTGACGTCTCACATTTGATCCTTTGAAAACTTCTAGGCTCCAAGGAAAAATTAGGTTTCAGGAATGCTCAAAAACGAAGATAAATATATATGTAGTGTAAACTTCATGTAAACACCTAGTGTAAAGAAGATTTTAGTCAGATTCGTAATTTTGATATTGTTCCGATATTACGATTAATATTTATGAAAAAATTAAGTCTACATAATGTTCTATGGGCAAACTAACAATTGGTGTAAACTACTTTACAACACCGTAGAGTGTAAACATATGCGCCAGACTGGCATATCAAATTTGATTCCTGGTCCATTTCTAGACTTGATAAACGTGTCCCTGACTCGTAACCGGAGAAGCAGGCAGAAAAAACAAGACAGAAACGCATTTAAAACTCCAAATTTTTGACTTTACACTCGCTAAATATTAATGTATAGACAATTTGCTTTGACATGCACCCGATATAAAGCACTTTATTTTTATTCTATTAGACTTATCCCGACTTCTGGACGGAGAAAGTGGCGAACAAAAAACGCAACAAAAACGTATTTTCCATCATTTAGAACACTGTAAACTTTAAAATTCCGTACCGAACTCCCCATTGAGTTTAAAGAAATTCGGTTTGGTACAATTTGTAGCTTTTAAATCGTAGTACATTCCTGTGTGCCAAAATTCTGTTGCAAAAATTATTTGGCATGATTTATCAATCAAACTTCGGAAAAAACGTGTTTTTTAGCCCATTTTTTACCTCTGATTTCGAACTTTACACCCCCATAAATAACTCAATATTGCGTTTTTTTAAATGCGGTTTGCTGCGATGTTTAGCCCCTGTGAGGCACTTTATTAATGCTGTCTTCGATTTGCACTGACTCATAAGCGGAAAAATTTGGCAGAGAAATCTTAGTTAAAATCCGTTTTTTTACACCATCCACTAGAGTGTAAACTTTAAACCCCAGGATCTAACTCACCATAGAGCATACAAGACTTTGCTTATATGCAGAATGTAGCCCTTGATCCGCTCTACATTTCTGTCAGAAAACATTTTAAAAACCTCATAACCGGAGTTAGTATCGGACATAGGAAGGTTGAAACATCGACCAAAAAGTGCTTTTTCACCCCCAGATTTTCGCACTCTTTACACTGCCGTTCGATAAATAATGCGAATTTCAAAAAACAAAAAAAGTGTCATCTGTAGAATTCATCCCTCTATTATCCTATTCTGTTCAATCCTTCGAGTCATCAATACTCAGTTGTCCACATGCCGCAGTAAAAAGGTCCCAAAATTTGTCCTATGTTATACCGTTACACAAAAACTTTACACCTTCTTTACACAGTCAATTTTGAGTTTCAAGAAAAACAAAAAAACACGGGCAGCGAATTTTTTTATTATCTTTCTTTTAAAAAAAACCGCACCTTCCAGAAGTGTCCCGTTATAGCTGTAGGGGGAGTGCCCAGGTGTTGGGGGTACCCAAGTATATTATAGGTACGCGCTAACGCGCTACCTATGATTAGTAACAATAGGCTCGGAGCAATTATTTTCGGTTTTTATGCTTTAGCCATTATTGCACTCTTCATCGGAGGCTAATTTATGCGGCTTAGAACCAGGTTCCTGGTTATTTGACTTATTAAGAGTGTGCGTATCATCGATGATCGTATCATTATGTAAATTATCTCTAACAGGGTTAGCATAATTATTAATGATCGATCGCGCATTGTTGAAGTATATTCTCGTCGTCAGAATGTGAAACACGCGAAGTATGTAATGACGAGGGTAATTTGTCATTATGTGTACTCGAATTAGAGTCAGCAAGTACGGTTTTTTGTTGGCAAACCGAATTAGAAGGAGTCGAAGGCTTTTTTTTACCGGAGACGTTTTTAAAGTTTTCTTACCAGCCATTTTTAGGTATGAAAACGTTTAAAAATGTAATGTTTGGTAAAAGAAATTTGACCAATTCGGAATTTTGCGAAAAATGTTTCGAACTTAACCGTTTTTTGAGATCAAAAAAGGTATCTTCACGTATATAGTATTCACTTACACTAGGTAAGCTGTAACTAACGTGAAAATTAAAAGATATTTGTAAGACTAAGCGTGAGCAGCGTACAGCATGCGAGCTTAGAGCACATGTAGGCAAAAAACCTATGTGGCAAAATATATCGTCGAGGAAAATGATGAGAAATTGTCGCCTGAGGGTCGACGGAAATGGAAAGTTGTCGTCGCCAGAGGGTCGACGGAAATGGAAAAAATAATAGTGTCCTCGACACCTGCGTCGCCAGAGGGTCGACGTAAATGGAAAAATGATAGTGTCCTCGACACCTTCGTCGACAGAGGGTCGACGTAAATGGAAAAATAATAGTGTCCTCGACAACTTCGTCGCCAGAGGGTCGACGGCAATGGAAAAATATGAACGACTTTGCACGATACACAAAAGCTTTGCCACGAACGCTTACTTAAATGCGCACTGCCACGATCACGGTCGACACAATAACAGAGGTGAACGAAACGTTATACATGCTTAGATAGCCAAAAATAATGATTTTTGGGTGATTTAAATAATTTCAAGATGACTGACCAGGTCGGTTGTAGCTAGCAACCTCGAAGGGGGAAACTTTCAGTCGGAGTTCGTATCTCCGTGGGACCTCGATTGCAGAGAGTCTCACCGGGTGGGCAGCAATTCCCACCACTGGACCAGCGCCATACCGAATAAATCGCAGATGGCCGGTGCTCTACCTGAAAGCAGAATGCTGTGTATAACCAACGGTTGAAACATCAACCTGACGGGTTATACACAAAAAGCGTCTGCGAGCAGAGAACACTCGATAGGACTTACGTGTATGTGCACCGCACTTACACTGCCCTCCCCTGAGGAGCTCCGCATAGCGGGCAGGGGATCTCCGTGGGACCTCCAGTATAAATACCATGGGGATCCGCTCTATGTCTACAAAATCAACATAGAAACGGATGTATGTATTCACCTTCGGGATTTACTTAGGTACCTAAATCTGCTCTTAGCACTGGTCCCAATCGCGTAGTCAAATAACAACTTCGATTCTCTGGACCCTTGTAGACCTACGGCTTCGACTCCCTCAGTCCTAATATTGCTGACCGCTTTTCGTCGGGAGTCTCAGCAGCTACGCCCTAAATCCTAACACTCGTACCTACCTAAATCCCGGAATGCCGCCAGGTCCAGTTGACCTATCTCACCCCAGCTCAAGTTGATAAATTGACTTATTTTCTTGGTTTACACTTGTCTTGAAATGTTTTTGGTTCCTAATGTAGGTAGCACAATGAACTTTAAATACAGCAAGAACGAGCTGCTACTAGTATTGGCTATGTGAGTGGCTACCGCGAACTGCTGAGGCAAGTTCGCCATACCGTGTAACTCTCGTAGTTACAAAATTAGGGAAAAAGTGGGAAGACCGAAGGCATAGCCCACAGTGCACTATCGTAGATAGCTACTAGTATTGGCTATGTAAGTGGCTAACGCGAACTACTAAGGCAAGTTCGCCAAACGTGTAACTCTCGCAGTTACAGAATGCTTTAAGCGCTGAAACAAGCATGACAACGCAGGAAAAGGCGAAGTCGCTAGAGCAGGCAGAGCCGAAAGCAGACGATGGAAAGTCGTAGTAATGAAGCAAAAAGTGCGTGAACAGACATATATAAAAATTTACACAGGTGAATACCTGCTCGAAACGAACAAAATTCAGTCCTTAATATGACGCTTTTTTCTTTGCAAACTTATAGCCTGTTTGTTTCACATAGGTTGGAAGAATTTTCAAGGCAATAAGCCGACAGCTTACTGTAATTATGGATCAATGCGGGCCACTAATGATAATGGTTCCTTGCGAGAGGTACCTGATTCTGTTTTTTGACCAAGTGCATGAATCCACCTAAAAAAACTAATTTTCTTATTACTGTAATACTCGATTTTTTCTGTTGTGCGGCGGAGTAAATAGCGGAATTTTTTAAAGTCGCCGTCGCATCGAGCGATGAAGAAATTGAGCGCTAGAGTAAGAAGGAAAGTGGTTTGCCGCTTGTATTTCATGCACTAGTTAAAAAAATGAGTTATACATACTGGCTGCAAAATATGGGGGAACCACTTGTTCAAACAATCGCTAGTCTGTTTCAAATTAGCTTGGGCCTCTCACAACGATTTCTAGTTATCGTAGTAAATCAGCATTTATCGTTAGTAGGTAAGTTTTCCTGCGCTCGATTTATTTTTATTGACTGTCATTCATGCTTAGGCCGCGCCGGATTCGGCCAATTTTCATGATGCAAAAATGCGTTTTTAGGGAGCGAAATTTCGAAATTTTGCCGTGCGACGGTGATCACTGCACTTTTATTGACAGCTTGTTCTAGAACTTTAATATGATTGAAAATTCTTATCTTCTGCGCAGATTTTCGGACAGTTTTTATAATGCGAAAATGCGTTTTAGAGGTAAAATTTCAAAAATTTTCTGGCGCTTCGCGCCGGATTGATTTAATTTAATTATTCGTTATTTATGTTTAGGCCCGCCGCGCCGATTGCAGCAAGTTATGGCGTTTTATAGAGGTAAATTTTGGAAATTTTCTGGCGCTTAGCGCTATTTCGATGAATTAATGAGTTTTGCTCTTCGATTAAACTCCATAAATCGGCTAAGTGCACTAGTGAAGGTCCGAAAATACAGTTTTAGGAGATATAACGTATTGCTGATCATTATATTCATAATATACACTTAATTTACAATTACAACATATTCAAAAACTCGTTTTGAGTCTCGCCATTCACGTAGATGGACTTTATGCACAAAACATTAGTTTTTAAAGATGGGCGCTCAATTTTTAGACGTTTTTTAGACCCAACCCCTAAATGTGGACCAAAATTTTAAATGTGGAAAAAATTCTGTGAACGAAATCGTTCGGAAAAAACAGTGTATCAAAACCTGTATCTCGACCTAAGCGGAAGCGATACCGACCTAAGCGGGAGCAAAACTGGCCTAAGTGAGTGTACTACCACCCACGTAAGACTAAGTTTAAGCCTATGAAAAATAAAAGAAGTTCGAAAAATCGATAACTGTTGTGGCTATACTTTGTACAGGCGCACACTTCAGGATTAAGATGCTTGTTGCTTTTGTTCAGTCCACCGTTTTCCGTTTCCACATTTAAGAGTCTTTGCGAATCGAAATTTCGAGATGAGGAAAAAAAATTGGGTGTGCTTCACATTGAGGAACATTCTTATAATACAAAAATATGGGGCGTGGGTAAAATCTGGAAATGGAGATAGAAATGGAAAATGGATAAAATCCGGAAATGGAAAATGAAATGGAAAAATGGGAAATGGGGGTAAAACCCGGAAATGAAAAATGGAAAAATGGGTAAAAATCGGAAAATGGAAAATTTTCCATTTTCTAATTTTTCCACCAAAATGGTTCTTTTATAAAAGATTAAGCTAAAATCGTGGATATTTATATCTTCAGTTGAAAATACGTTTCCAAGGCCAAGAAGGCAAATCGCCGGAAAATAAAAAAATGAGTAAGAATCCAGAAAATTGAAAACGGGAAATTTTTTATTTTCGAATTTTTCACTGGAAACGGTTCTTTTATGAAAAATTAAATCAAATTATGGATATTTTATGTCTTTAGTCGAAATTTTGTTGGCCAAGATGGAAAATTGCTCAAAAATGGAAAAAAATTGGCAAAAGCTTGAAAATAGAAAAGGGAAGCAGAAAATTTTCGGACTTGTTCACTAAAATGGTTCTTTTATGAAAGATTTAGCTAAAATCAGGATTTTTTGATGTCTTTAGTTGAAATTTTGTTTTCATAGCCAAGATGGAAAATCGCGGGAAAATGTAAAATGGCGGAAAATAGAAAATGCAGTTTCAAGAGATAGAACCAATAAGTGTTCATTATATTAATTGCAGTACACTAAATTCACAATCACAAAATTTTCAAAGATTCGTTTTGGGTCTCGCCCATCACATATAGTATGGACTTTCTACAAAAAAAAACATTGGTTTCCACTGTTTTTTTTTTGTACGAGACAAAGATTTTGAGGCTCGTACAAAGATTTTCGGAGCCATCTTTGTACAATGTACAAAGACTTTTTGGGAGCAAAGTAATAGTAATTTTAACGTTTTTTGAGTATTTTTTAGCAAAATTTCTAAAAATTTTCGGCGCTTCGCGCCGAGTATCATAATTACATTCTATTTAGCTCCAGGCGCGGGCATTAAACACTCCAAAATCTATCTGTAAGCATCTTTGTACAGATTGAAGCATCGTTTACATCTATTTCCACTGTTTTATAAAGATTTTATGCAGAAAAAAGAACTATTAAACAACTGTGCACTGTTTTCTGCCGTTTGAAGATAAAATTGACTCTTTTATCTTTGCGTTGCATTAAATTCATTAGCAAATTGGTGTCTATTATGAGATTCAGTCAGCACATTGCAACCGCTTATTATTTATAATTGTGTAACACAAGTCATTTTAACTTGCTGAGTCGAATTTTATGTGTAATTTCAACCTAAGTCTCATGAAAATTTTGGCGTTTCGGGCCGAACTAATATAACCAGCTGAATTTAGGACAAAGTTACACCTTTTGCGAAGCGTGCGGGTCACGGATAACAATCTAGTAGTATGTAAAAATGTGTACATTCAATTGCATATCTATACGTTATATGTACAAAAAAATTTTTGCTCGTACAAAGACTTTTCCGGGGATCTTTGTACATGTACAAAGAGGCTCGTACAAAAAAAAAACAGTGTTGGCTTCTAAACATGGGCGCTCAATTTTCGAACGATTTAGTTCCCTAAAAATGTGAACCAAAATTTGAATTGTTAAAAAAATTTTTGAGTATGGTTCACGTGAACCAAATTGCTAGAAAAAAAATCGGTGGTTCATTCTCTACTTCTTTAGCAAGCTTTATCTTAAATTTTGGGGTTTTTTTATTCCTTTCTGTAAAGGTCTGGCATTGAGCTTAATAGCTTAAACTAGCCAAATATTTATGTGTTTAACAGATTTTTTAAATGTTTTCTTTGCTTTATGCCAGTTTAAAGTTTCCTTTTATTTGTCTCCGAATTGTATTTCAGCCGGCGAAATAACAATTTTGTAGCGCTTCGTGTTAATGCAGTTTCTGAAAGATCAGCGTGACTTTAGAAGTTAAATGGAAGTTTTGATTGTTTCAGATGATTAGATGATTTTCAAGTCATCTTCACAGGCCCATATCCAGGATTTTGTCTGGTGGGGTAACACGACCAAAACATTTTTAAATTAGGATGAATTAATGAAGACGTTTTTCGTTTGCTGGAGCTGCGCACTTTGTAAATTTTGCTTCCCAGATACTATAAATGTGGTGAGAATTCAAGGGACGCACCCCTTCTAGGTTTGGAGTGGTCTGAAGTGGCGCGCTCAAGCGGTACCAATGGGATCGAAGCAGAACCCTGGAAAATTTTGTCAAAACTCATTTTCTACGTAAAACCTACAAAAAATAAGTAGTATAGAGGGGTTGCAAAAGTATTTCGGGGGTCCGCCACACACAAACATAGGCGAAGCCCGTTCAAGCCAAGTCAGCTCGGGGGTTCGTGGGGGTCCGCCAGGGCTACCCCGCTAGAAAGGGAAATCTGGAATATGATCAGTCTTTGTGGGATTAAATAACTGAATCGAGCGAGAAAAGAAAGAGATGCTCTCTTGAGGGATCGAACCGCCGATCTCTCGCACCTCAGCTAAGGAGCGGAACCACTGCGCTTTGCAGGGGCATATCTCAATTTTTCTGGAATGAGGGTCAATCCTGTCTAGGCGTTGCGGTTAAAACCGTAAAGTTATGTTTCAAGTAGAGCATATAATAAGGTTACGGCAAGTTTTTTAAAATTCGACTAGGGTTAAACGTAGTTTCCGGCGGCTTTTTCAATAATATTAAAATTTATTGTAAGGCTATAAATATGGGTATGGGTAAAATCCGGAACCAGAACCAGGACAGGACCAGGACAAAATGGGTAAAATCCGGACAATCAATCAGGACCAGGACCAGGACCGGACTCAGGACAAATGGGTAAAATCCAAACAATCAATCAGGACCAAGTCCAGGACCGGACTCAGGACAAATGGGTAAAATCCAGACAATCAATCAGGACCAGGACCAGGAACGGACTCAGGACGATGGGTAAAATCCGGACAAACAATCAGGACAATGAAAAGATCAGGACAATGTATTAGATATGCAGGGTCTGACTCACACCTGGGCGTGGGGGGTTTGGTGGTGTATGCACCCCCAGAAAAAAATACCCCCCAGAATTCAACTTTTAAAATTTTTTCGTTTTTTTCGCAATTTTTTGATGCCAATGGATAGTGCTCTATGAGAAACAGCGAAAATTGTGTTTTTTGGCCACACCACCATTTTTAAGGCCATTTTTTGACCTCCAAAAAAATTTGCATCCCCCCAGAATTTTCTAGCTATCCACGTATGGTCGGACTGACCAGGACCTTGGTGGCGGTTGTGAACTCCAGTGGCGCTTGTGACCCCAGTTGCGCTTGTGAACCCCAGTGGCGCTTGTGAACCCCTATCAGGCCCCCCTTTGGGCACCCTCGCCTAGTTCTGGAACAACCCCACTCCAAATTGTCCGATTTTACCCATTTTGTCCGGTCCTGGCTAGCAGGCACGTAGCTGGCCCTCCTATTTTGGGGGGACCAACACCAATTTTGAGGGTCCAAGCCAAAAATAGCACAACATAACGCGTAAAGTCCTATTTTTAAGGTTTTTTTCTGAATTTTGGGGGGAGTCGGACCCCCCCAGTCCTCCCCACAGCTACGTGCCTGCTGGCTAGTCCGACCCTACATATCTAATACATTGACCTGATCTTTTCATTGTCCTGATTGTTTGTCCGGATTATACTCATTTGTCCTGAGTCCGGTCCTGGTCCTGGTCCTGATTGATTGTCTGGATTTTACCCATTTGTCCTGAGTCCAGTCCTGGTCCTGGTCCTGATTGACTGTCCGGATTTTACCCATTTTGTCCTGGTCCTGGTCCTGGTCCTGGTTCCGGATTTTACCTTTTCCCTATAAATATCGAGCGATTAGTTCGCACGAAGCCTATAAATATCACTGACGTTTCATCAAGCTTATTCCGGTCTTTGTGACTAGCGAGATAAAGTCTATAAATATCAGTGACGTTTCATCAAGCTTACTCGGTCTTTGTGACTAGTGAGGTAAAGTCTATAAATATCAGTGACGTTTATAAAAATCATCAAGCTTTCCATGGTCTATGTGACTATTACGAAGCACAAAATGGAGAAGCAATACGTCTGTAACGTATGTAATAAAGCGTCCTCAAGGCCAAACAGGCTCGAAGAACATAATAATTCTGTTCATTTAGGCTCACGTTTCAGATGTCCCCAGTGTAATGTATTGTTTAAACTTCCAAGAAAACTGGTAAATCATTTTGAATTGGTTCATCAAACTTCATTTGAATGTATTTATTGTGATATGACTTTCGATTCCAAAAAAGATTTATTTTCAAAAGAACATCTACATAATTGTCTTTCAATAAAACCTATATCCGGGACTATACTGGAGCCTAAGGAACAGCTTAAGAAAGACAATATTATACCCGAAGATGGACTCCTACCTAATTTGGACGATTACCCCGATCAAATGATTGATACTGTACGAACTTATTGGCCGCTGATTCGTACTCAAAAGAACATAAAAGATCTTTTAGATCACGCATATAATTATCGATGGGGCGTTGGCGATTACATGGCAATGTTAACCGATGTTTTTAATAATGAGCAAGAAGCATTCAGAATAAATGGCGCCTTTGGCTTCACATTGAAAAATCGAGAAACGGGCGCTAGTAAATATTGGTACCCATCGCAAAATAATTTTAATCTTTTAGATAAACCCGTACTTATTAAAGATGGTGAGGACATAAAACAATTAGCTGAGCAATTAAATGAAATTGATATTGAGAATAAAATAAGCCGGCCAGATACTAAATGGGCAATAGAAGCTATAACAAATATTGAATTCTATGTAACACCACAAAAGAATTTTATAGCCGGTTGTACTGACGTCAATCTTCCAACATCAATTTCATATCAGAGGCATACTTTACATATGACCCAAGATAGACAGCGTAATAAATTTAAGGACAATCTATGTTTCTTTAGATGTTTAGCCCAATGTTTAGTTGATGATTACGAAAATAAGGATTTTGTATATAAATCTTTTCTTAAATATTGTAATTTAAAGAACATTCCGACTAATGTAAATACTTTTCAGGGTATAGCATATACGGATTTAGAAATTTTAGAAGATTTATTCAAGGTAGATATTCAATGTTTTCATATTGATGAAGATAATCAAACGGCGGTTTGTTGGAAAAAGACAGTTAGGCGATATAAAAAAGTTTTGAATGTTGATATTTCGATCACTGAATCTGGAAAGGCGCATTTTAGTTATATTTTAAACCTAGATCAGTACGCAAAACGTTACAGTTGTTTAATGTGTGGCAGACTTTTCAAAGACGCGGAAAAATTAAGCAAGCATATATCAAAGCATTGTAATCATGGGGAGACTCGGCATAAATTCCCAGGTGGTGTCTTCCAGTTAAAGAAGACAGTGTTCGAAGAGCTCAATGAATTTGACATAGAAATTCCACATGATGATAAATTTTGTCCTTATTTCACTGTGTTCGATTTTGAAGCACTTTTAATTAAGAAACCCATTGAAAATTCTGGAAAAATTGAGTTCATAGCACAGCACCAACCCGTTTCATGTGCAATTCACACGAATGTCCCCGGATTTGAGCCCATATGTTTTGTGAACAATGACCCAGATCAGCTAGTCATTCAGCTATTGCAGTATCTAGAAAAAATCCAGCGGGCGCAAAGCGCTCTTCTTCTCAGAACTTTTGGTTCAGTTTTGGTAGAACTCGATAAAAAAATTTGGGCTAGTGAGCTATATTTAGCTGAAACGACTAACAAAGATACAACACGCGAAAATGGAAGATTGAATAAACTTAATCGCACAAAGGCAAAATTACAAAAATATTGTAATCAATTGATTTGTCTAGGATTTAATTCTGGTAAATACGATATCAATCTGATAAAACGAAATTTGTTTCCGGCTCTTATTCAACAAATTAGGAAGTACCCAAACAGCAGTAAGTGGCCTACGGCTATTCTTAGGAATGACACTACCCTTTGTATGACAACCAGCCTTTTCAAATTCTTAGACATTAGCACATATATAGCTCCGGGGTTTAGTTTAGACGCATTCACAAAAGCATACAAGGCAAGTTTAACAAAAGCTAAATTTCCTTACGAATATTTAGACTCATTTGATAAATTGTATGAAACTCAGTTACCGCCAGCCGAAGCATTTTACAGTAAGTTAAGAGAAGAGTGCATAAGTTCACAGGATTATGAGCAATGTCAAAAATATTGGGCGGATAACAAAATGGAGACACTTATGGACTATCTCGTATTTTATAACATCAGAGATGTTGTCCCATTCTTAGAGGCATGTATGACTATGGCTCAACTGTACTGGTCCCAATTTGATATTGATATTTTCAGAGAAGCTATGTCATTACCCGGGGTTACAGAACGTTATCTCTTCAAAAATGTCCCAGACACAAGATTTGCTCTCTTTAGTGAGCAAACAAAAAATCTTTATTATTCTCTCAAATCAAGCATGAGAGGTGGACTTTCTATGGTGATGACACGACTAGCGATTAAGGACCAGACTTTTATCAGAAATAATCCATCTAAGCCAGTAAAGTCTATAATTGGACTAGACTTCAACGCACTCTATTTGTGGGCACAATCTATGGACACTCCAACTGGATATTTTGATCACTGGGTATTGGAAAATGGAAAATTTCACAAAATTAGCGCATCTAAACCCATTTCAATAGAATGGCTCGAATACGAAAGCAAGAAAATCGGTCATTTTATTCAACATTCAGGAAATGGGAAGGAAAAAGTGGTGGGACCCAAGGCTCTTCCAGTCGACGGATTCTGTAGTGACACAAATACAGTTTATGAATTCTATGGCTGCTTCTGGCATTGTCACGAATGTCTGGCAGGCAGCCGTAATAAGAACTGTGATCCAGATGAGGAGTTCGAGCGTATTAAAGAGAAAGAAGCCTATATAAAATCACTAGGCTTCAATCTCATTACGATTTGGGAATGTAAGTGGCACACTGAGAGAATCGACTACCTCAAAACTCAAGACACACGAAAATTTTATATGAAAAGATGGGTAGGTCAACAAGAAATGATAAAATCTGTTTTAGATGGCTCAGTTTTTGGTTTCGCAAAAGTAGATATTTCAACGCCGGACCATTTGAAAGAACAATATTCTGATTTTCCACCCATAATTAAGCACGCAGAAATAACTCGGAATGATATTGGAGACCTAATGAAACAGTATGCCGAGAAGACTGGTCAGTTAAAAAGGCCTCGTATAAACCTAATAAACAGTTTTTTTGGAAAAGAAATTATGTTCATCAACTGAAATGATTCGATTTTTAGTCTCTCACGGTCTCATTTTAGAAAACGTTCATGAAATCGTTCAATATGACAGAACTAGACCATTTGAAAATTTCAGGGATATTGTCACAAAACATAGGCAAGAAGGGGACATTGACCCAAATCTAGCTATGATTGCTGACACGTTTAAACTTCTTGGCAACACAGGATATGGCAAAACACTAACAAATAAAGAACAACATATTGACATTTCTTACGTAGACTATAAGAAAGCGGCAGAATGTAGCCTAAGTCCTTACATTAAGAAAATCAAATGCATAACCAATAATTGTTATGAAGTACATATGAGAAAGAAGGAAATTTCACTAGATCTACCTATTGTTGTAGGATTGTCAGTGTATAATTGGGCCAAAATCCGAATGTTGGAATTCTTCTATGATGTTTTATTAAAATATTTCGATATTTCTGATTATCAATGTATGCAAACAGACACAGACAGCATTTACCTAGCGTTATCGGCAGAAAATTTACAAGATATTGTACGACCAGAGCTGAAAGCTGAGTTTGAGCATATATACCCAAGCTGGTTTGTCACTTCACAAGCTAGCAAACGGACACCAGGTCTTCTGAAGGAAGAATTTCGAGGAACAGCTATGTGTTGTTTGGCCGCCAAAACTTATATAGCTGTAGATGAAGTTACGAATAAAACTAAATCGAGCAGTAAAGGCTTAATGAAAAATGTAAATAAGTTAAATTTCCAGCAATATAGCAGCGTATTAAAGCAGCAAGAAGCCAAAGGCGGCAAAAATATAGGCTTCCGGATGCAACCAGATAATCATATGTGGACATATATTCAAGAGAAGCAGGGATTACCTTATTTATATGTGAAACGGAAAGTTTTACCAGATGGAATTTCGACTGTCCCATTAGACATTTAAACAAAGTTCAACTACAAAAGGATTCCTATCTAAGAAATGCATATTTTTTCGGTATCATTTGAGTCAAAATCACCTTAAAATTCAAAAACAATAAAATTCCTGCTATAAGACCTGGCGCTTGAGTGGTGTGATAGCTACATCTAGGGGTGGGGGAGGGGCCCCTAGAATCTGGTGCTATTTCGCCCTATTAGAGCCCTCGTTGTAAAGATTTATTGTAGATGGCCACAATTTTTTTAAAAATCTTGTAAATGCCATAAAATTTCTGTAAAATCTATTGAAAAGTTTGTAAAGTTTCAGGAAAGTCTTGTAAAGTTTCAAAATTTTTTGTAGAGTTTCGAAATAATTTTGTAAAATTTCGAGCAACTTTGACATGCTTTAGGATAGAAGTTTTGTAAAGTTTCAAAATTTGGTTGTTAGACTTCGAATTTTTTGTGAAATCTTGTGAAAAGTTTGTAAAGTTTCAGAAAAGTCTTGTAAAGTTTTGAAGAAGGCTTGTATAGTTTCAAAATTTGGCTGTATTGCCACTAAATTTTTGTAAAGTCTTATGAAAAGTTTGTGAAATTTCAGAATATTTTGTAAAGTTTAGAAACAATTTTGCTAAATTCTATGCGACTATCACATGCTTTAAGACAGAAGTTTCAAAAACATAAGCTTCTTGATGCAACCATGCGTGGGGAGCACCAAAATTCTGGGGGGTCAAAGTGGTGTAAATGGACAAAAATAGCTCTAAAAATGGCTAAAAATAGCATTCTGGAGGGGTCTGTGGGGAGTATTTCAAATTCCTGGAGGGGTCAGGACCAGACATGCACGTGGGCGGATTTCAGGGGTCCTGACCGACCCCCAGAATAGGAAAATGGAAAATTTTGCTGGGAAAATAAGGCAAAATGAAGGCCAAAATGGGTGAAAATTGAAAATTTTCTTCAAAAGTGCTCCAAATTGACTAGAAACTGTGTAATAACGTATTTTTAGCGATATTTTAGCGTTTATGCCAATTTTTCAGGTCATTTTAGCCAAAAAAAAGCTCAGTTTTTGACCCCTGCTCCCCAGACCGGCTGATCCCCCCAGATCGGCCATGCTGGGCATCTATGGTCAGGACCCCCAAAGCCCCCCCACGCCCATGTGTTGCTGCAACCAGATAATCATATGTGGACGTATATACAAGAGAAGCAGGGATTACCATATTTATATGTGAAGCGGAAAGTTTTACCAGATGGGATTTCGACAGTTCCATAAGACATTTAGACAAATTTCAACTAAAAACGGATTCTCCAGCTAAGAAAAGCATCATTTTTGATACATTTCAGTCAAAAATCACCTTAAAATTCAAAAACAATGAAAATTCCTGCTATATCTGTAAGACCCTGGGCATTTGAATGGTGTGACAGCTACACATAGGGGTGGGGAGGGGGCCCCTAGAATCTAGCGAACCTGCACTATTTTTTGGCTATTCTGCCTCATTGAAGCCCCCCCCTCGCTGCCTATATGTTATCACCGCCTAATTGTAGAAATTTGTCGTGAAGTTCCAAAATTTTGCTGTATTGCCGCAAAATTTTTTTGTAAAATCTTATGAAAAGTTTGTAAAGTTTCAGGGAAATCTTGTAAAGTTTCAAAATTTTTTGTAAAGTTTCGAAATAATTTTGTAAAATTTCGAGCAACTTTGACATGCTGTAGGATAGAAGTTTTGTAAAGTTTCAAAATTTGGTTGTTAGGCTTCAAAATTTTTTTGTAATATCTTGTGAAAAGCTTGTAAAGTTTCAGAAAAGTCTTGTAAAGTTTTGAAGTAGGCTTGTAAAGTTTCGAATTTATTTTGTAAAGTTTGGAAATTATTTTGTAAAATTTGAAAATGTCTGCAGAGTTTCGAAATTATTTTGTAAAGTTTCGGAATTATTTTGTAAAGTTTGGAAATTATTTTGTTAAGTTTGGAATCTTTTTTACGTGCTTAAGCATAGGAATCTTGTAAAGTTTGGAAATTATTTTGTAAAATTTGAAAATTATTTTGTAAAGTTTGGAAATTATTTTGTAAAATCTTGTGAAAAGTCTTGTAAGCTTCAAAATTTTCTTGCACTTAAGGTTATAAATATTAATAATTATTTGACTTTATAAAGCATGGAGATCATAAAGCAGTATTGGACGGAGGCAGGCAGGCCAGCCTCTTTTTCAGGTATCAACAAATTGCAGAAGGTTCTTAAAAATAGGGAAGAAATATCGGCTGATACGGTGAGAAAATTCTTGAAAAATCAGTTTACTTATCAGCTACATAAACCAGTTTTGAAACGTTTTTCAAGACGCTCTATAATTGTTTCTGGGCCAAATATCATGTGGGATGTTGATCTTTTAGATTTAAAGGAATTTAAAGGTAAAAACTATAGAAATCGTTACATCTTAATGGCGGTTGATGTCTTTTCACGAAAGGCATATGGTGAGGCAATAACTAATAAGAGTGCTGATGCAACTGCTAGAGTGTTTGAAAAGATATTAAATGAGGCAAAACCACAATCCATCAGGACCGATCATGGCAATGAATTCAAAGGTGCCTTCAATAAATTATTAAAAGCTCATTCTGTCACGCATATATTGACAAGCAACCCAGAAATTAAAGCTAATTTTGTTGAACGGTTTCATAGGACATTTCGTGAAAAGCTTATGCGGTATATGACTTATTATTCTGATGAAAACTGGACTAGAGTATATAAAAGTATTCTCAATAGTTATAATAATACTCCTCATTTAAGTTTAAACAACCTGGCCCCTAATGATGTAGATTCAGAGAACACTGGTAAATTATTAGAATTTATGTTGAAAAGACAGAAAAAATATAAAAATGAACGAATATTTAATGTTGGAGAAATTGTTAGAATAACTTCTTTGAAAGGAAATTTCGCAAAAGCTAGTAAGCATACATTCACAGATGAATTGTTCAAAATCAATGGCATATCTCAATGTACACCAAAAACATATAAGCTGGAAGATATGTTAGGCGAACCTATAACTGGTGCTTTTTATGCAAAAGAACTACAATTGGCCGAGCCAGAAGCTGAAAAGCACAAGAGAGTCAAAAAAGCTATAAATATCAATAAATCACAGTATAAAGTAAGATTCAAAAATTGGCCAGCAAAATTTGATAGGATTTTATCAAGAAAAGAATTGAGATTTTACGAACAGCCTAAATAAAAATGGCTCCAATAAGGCTGAAACGAAATTTGGTTTTTCTTCATTTATTAAGCACCGCGAGACAGCCACAAAGAGATGCACTGATAAATACGGCAACTAAGGACCAAATATTATGCATATGCGATTGCGCAAACAATTTTTTGAATGGCAATTTTCCACTCTCTGACAAAGAGGTAGACAAACTTAGGCGATATCAGAATCAAATAAGATGCTTAGCTAACAAGAAAAAGGCAGCAACTAAAGAAAAGAAAGACGTTATCATCACTGTTTTTTTTAGCGCGGCGCAGAGGAAGCCCGCCCTGCGCTAATGGGACATTTCGTTCATTAGCGCCATGCGCAAAGGCTTTTTGGGCAAAAAATTAGAAATTTAAGCATTTTATATTGCATTTTGATTTAGGAGATTTTTAAAATTTTTTTCGGCGCTTGGCGCCGACTTCTTACAGAATGAATTAATTGTGTTTGCCAACCACCGCTTTCCTGTTTCATCATAAGCCGAATCCCTGCTTTAGCATCTTTGC
>JAVLUZ010000276.1:174909-285115 GCA_036768485.1 Mermis nigrescens
AAAAATCACTAAGAATCGTCTTAAAACGGCGCGGAGCGCCGAAAAAATTTGACATTTTACTTTTGAAATGCAATTTCTGCCATTATAAAGATATATAGAACACACAATTACTCATTTCGGCGCGAAGCTGAAATTTTTCGAATTATAGACCTTTTTGCAATATTTGGCTTCCAAAAATCTTTGTACATGTACAAAGACGGTCCCGAAAAGTCTTTGTACATCGGGAAAATCTTTGCCGAGTACAAAAAAAACCGTGGTCCTGGGCGCCGGCACCCGCACTGGCACTGGCACCGGGCCGGTTGCTGGGCTGGTACCGGCGCCGGTGCCGGTGCTAGATAAAAAGAAAAAATTGGTGTAAAAGAATAGTTGAAGCTCGTTCATCATCAATTTAATGAATAAGGACGCAAAAAGGTGGCATTTTGTTCATAGAAATCTTCTGATTAGCATAGTGAAGCATTTTGACTGAACTTCAGAACAAGTCTTCGAGCTTTAAAAATGAATTATTCATTTAGCAGAAACACATCTTATTGAAAACATCAATTAACAGCAAGAAGCGTGGACACTAATAAATATAGTAAAATTAAAAACATCGACATATAGAGTGGAAAGTTCTTCTAATTCTACCATCTGATAGGCAAGAAGGATGAGTACTACTACAGAGTAGTTTCGAATTAATTTCATCAAATCCATTTTTATTTTTCCATTTCGTGAGCAGAAGACCGTAAAACGCAGCTGGAATTTTAAAATAGTTTTTATGCAAAAGCTTTCCTGCAAATTATTCAGAAAAAGCTTGTTAAAACTTTGTAAATGAACTTCTATGTAAGTCTTTTGCATTACTAATATATCCCATGTTTGTTTTCAGAGGCTTTTGAAAATGTGAAATGATAAACTCAAATAATTTAACCTCAAAAAGTTTTTTGTGGCTATTTTCATGTTTGTTTCTTACTAGTTGAATATTTAACTATATGCACTAAAACCAAATTTCGATTTGACTAAAGAATCAACTACTGCACAAGCCAATCTTGATTGCGCTACACTTAAACTTATAATACATTATTTAACTTTTATTTTTCTTCGAATTTCAATTTTATTACAATTGTTTCGTTTGTTTAATGCTTAAGTGAAAAAATTAATATGTATTCATAAATTAAAAATAATGAAGTCGTTACTAGCTCAAATGAAATTTTGCCCTTAATATGTATATCCGGTGAAAAATAGGTACAAATTTAACTTACGAAGAAGTGATAGTACACTATATAATATGCTAATGTAGCGCCATCTCCATTTATCGTCGCCAATTTTCCGGTTCCGAGCACCAGTACCAGTAAAAAACGGCACCGAGACATCACTTAATATATATATGTATATATATATATATATATATATATATATATATATATATATATATATATATATATATATATATATGTATATGTGCATATACATATATATGTATATATATATATATATATGTATATAATATATATATGTACATATACATATGTATATGTATATATATATATGTGTGTATATAATATACTGTATATATATATATATATATATATATATATATATATATATATATATATTAGAGATGTGCGTGGGCCGCTCTCACGTAGGGCCTGTACAAAACATATACCCTATACTTACTAAGCTATACCAAGCATCCACATTATTTCTATACTGACCTAACATCTTAGTATTACTATTGTAAGCAATTACATATTGCTTTAATGAATTAAAGACTTAAAAATAAGCAGATAAAAGAGAAATAAACAAAAAATTAATAAATAATTGTGAATATAGCTGTTAGGCATAGAAAACAATAAGCTAAGCTGAACAGAATATGACTTTTCTATAGTATTTATGCTGATTCGATGAAAGAAATAGACGAGCAAAACAGTACAATACAAAAGATTACGATTACATTGCACGAGAAATAAGTAACCCAGAGATTAACTACACGCTTGAAAAACTTATCTCTAGAATATCAACAAAATCATAGGGGCGAAAAATGCTTGTACGACGAAAAATCATTTACCAAGATTAGGGAACATGCATAATCAAATTAAAATAATATTTAAAAAATTAATTGAAAACCACACAAAAATGAAGACATTTGCTCTATTATTTGGCGCACAGCGCCCGAAATTAGTGAAAAATCGCATATATTAAAGCAAACGAATTCTATCTGGATGATAAAATAAGTTGCCGTACCCTAGCATTTTTTAAGGTACATAAGTACATACATCGATTTATAAAACAATTTTACAGACACTGGTGAAAGTCCCTTGCATTTTAAACTTTATTGTCTAAGAATTATCGGTCAAACGTGCTTATTTTCGCAATAAAAATTGTTAATTGAGCTAAGCTATTCAAGAATGTATCGAATTGTTTCAATGCTCACTCAAATCTTGATTATTAGATTACCTGAAGCGAAACACAACAGTAGCCTAAGCTTAATTTTAACGAAATTTAGCTTATTTTTGCGAATAAATAAATATTATGTTGCGTAATTCGGCAAAAAAGATTAATTTTGTTCGATTTTCATTAATTTTTCATCGTTTTTACAGGCCCGGCCCCGCGCGGTGCTAACATCTCTAACATGTATATATATATATATATATATATATATATATATATATATATATATATATATATATATATATATATATATTAGTGATGTCCCGGTGCCGCTTTTTTACCGGTGCCGGTGCCGGTACCCCCTGTACCGGCGCCGGTGCCGGTGCCGGTGCTACATTAGCATATTATATAGTGTACTATGCTTCTTCAAAAAGGGTTAAATTTGTACCTATTTTTCACCGGATATACATATTAAGGGCAAAATTTCATTTGGCTAGTAACGACTTCATTATTTTTAATTTATGAATACATATTAATTTTCTCACTTAAGCATTAAACAAACAAAAAATTGTAATAAAATTGAAATTCGAAGAAAAATAAAAGTTAAATAGTGTATTATAAGTTTAAGTGTAGCGCAATCAAGATTGGCTTGTGCAGTAGTTGATTCTTTAGTCAAATCGAAATTTGGTTTTAGTGCATTAGTTAAATATTCAACTAGTAAGAAACAAACATGAAAATAGCCACAAAAACTTTTTGAGGTTAAATTATTTGAGTTTATCATTTCACATTTTCAAAAGCCTCTGAAAACAAACATGGGATATATTAGTAATGCAAAAGACTTACATAGAAGTTCATTTACAAAGTTTTAACAAGCTTTTTCTGAATAATTTGCAGGAAAAAGTTTTGCATAAAAACTATTTTAAAATTCTAGCTGCGTTTTACGGTCTTCTGCTCACGAAATGGAAAAATAAAAATGGATTTGATGAAATTAAGTTGAAAACTACTCTGTAGTACTCATCCTTCTTGCCTACAGATGGTAGAATTAGAAGAACTTTCCACTCTATATGTCGATGTTTTTAATTTTAATTTACTTTATTTATTAGTGTCCACGCTTCTTGCTGTTAATTGATGTTTTCAATAAGATGTGTTTCGTTAAATGAATAATTCATTTTTAAAGCTCGAAGACTTGTTCTGAAGTTCAGTCAAAATGCTTCACTATGCTAATCAGAAGATTTTATTAACAAAATGCTACCTTTTTGCGCCTTTATTCATTAAATTGGTGATAAATGAGCTTCAATTATTCTTTTTACACTAATTTTTCTCTTTTATCTAGCACCGGCACCGGTCAGTGCCAGTGCTAGGCACTGGCGCCAGTGCCAGTGCCGAGTACTAGGACATCACTTATATATATATATATATATATATATATATATATATATATATATATATATATATATATATATATATATATATATATATATATATATATATATATATATATATATATATATTAGTGTATATGTGCATAACTGGCACTGGCACCGGCGCCAGTGCCTAAGCACCGGCATCCAGGCCGAGTGCTAGGCTGTACCGGCGCCGGTGCCGGTGCTAGATAATAAGAAAAGTTAGTGTAAAAGAATAATTGAAAGCTCATTCACCATAATTTAGATGAATAAAGGCGCAAGAAAATCTGGCATTTGTTAATAAATATCTTCTGATTAGCATAGTGAAGCATTTTGACTGAACTTCAGAACAAGTCTTCGAGCTTTAAAAATGAATTATTCATTCAACGAAACACATCTTATTGAAAACATCAATTAACAGCAAGAAGCGTGGACACTAATAAATAAAGTAAATTAAAATTAAAAACATCGACATATAGAGTGGAAAGTTCTTCTAATTCTACCATCTGTGGCAAGAAGGATGAGTACTACAGAGTAGTTTTCAACTTAATTTCATCAAATCCATTTTTATTTTTCCATTTCTGAGCAGAAGACCGTAAAACGCAGCTAGAATTTTAAAATAGTTTTTATGCAAAACTTTTTCCAAATTATTCAGAAAAAGCTTGTTAAAACTTTGTAAATGAACTTCTATGTAAGTCTTTTGCATTACTGATATATCCCATGTTTGTTTTCAGAGGCTTTTGAAAATGTGAAATGATAAACTCAAATAATTCAACCTCAAAAAGTTTTTGTGGCTATTTTCATGTTTGTTTCTTACTAGTTGAATATTTAACTAATGCACTAAAACCAAATTTCGATTTGACTAAAGAATCAACTACTGCACAAGCCAATCTTGATTGCGCTACACTTAAACTTATAATACACTATTTAACTTTGTATTTTTCTTCGAATTTCAATTTTATTACAATTTTTTGTTTGTTTAATGCTTAAGTGAGAAAATTAATATGTATTCATAAATTAAAAATAATGAAATCGTTACTAGCCAAATGAAATTTTGCCCTTAATATGTATATCCGGTGAAAAATAGGTACAAATTTAACCCTTTTGAAGAAGCATAGTACACTATATAATATGCTAATGTAGCACCGGCACCGGCACCGGTAAAAAAAGCGGCACCGGGACATCACTAATATATATATATATATATATATATATATATATATGTATGTATGTGCATGTATATATATATATATATATATATATATATATATATATATATATATATATATATATATATATATATATATATATATATGTAGAGCACGCTCTTATTATATTGTTATGGGGTCGAGGTCCTGGCGCCTTGCCGGGGCCGGGCCGGCCGGGGTCTGTACAAAACATATACCCTATACTTACTAAGCTATACCAAGCATCCACATTATTTCTATACTGACCTAACATCTTAGTATTACTATTGTAAGCAATTACATATTGCTTTAATGAATTAAAGACTTAAAAATAAGCAGATAAAGAGAAATAAACAAAAAATTAATAAATAATTGTGAATATAGCTGTTAGGCATAGAAAACAATAAGCTAAGCTGAACAGAATATGACTTTTCTATAGTATTTATGCTGATTCGATGAAAGAAATAGACGAGCAAAACAGTACAATACAAAAGATTACGATTACATTGCACGAGAAATAAGTAACCCAGAGATTAACTACACGCTTGAAAAACTTATCTCTAGAATATCAACAAAATCATAGGGGCGAAAAATGCTTGTACGACGAAAAATCATTTACCAAGATTAGGCAACATGCATAATCAAATTGAAATAATATTTAAAAAATTAATTGAAAACCACACAAAAATGAAGACATTTGCTCTATTATTTGGCGCACAGCGCCCGAAATTAGTGAAAAATCGCATATATTAAAGCAAACGAATTCTATCTGGATGATAAAATAAGTTGCCGTACCCTAGCATTTTTCAAGGTACATAAGTACATACATCGATTTATAAAACAATTTTACAGACACTGGTGAAAGTTCCTTGCATTTTAAACTTTATTGTCTAAGAATTATCGGTCAAACGTGCTTATTTTCGCAATAAAAATTGTTAATTGAGCTAAGCTATTCAAGAATGTATCGAATTGTTTCAATGCTCACTCAAATCTTGATTATTAGATTACCTGAAGCGAAACACAACAGTAGCCTAAGCTTAATTTTAACGAAATTTAGCTTATTTTTGCGAAATAAATAAATATTATGGGGCCGGGGCCGGGGCCTGGCACATCTCTAGTATATATATATATATATATATATATATATATATATATATATATATATATATATATATATATATATATATATATATATATATATATATATATATTTATATATATATATATATATATATATATATATATATATATATATATATATATATATATATATATATATATATATATATATATATGTGTATATATATGTGTGTGTGTGCTTTGCCTTATTATATTAATTTATTTTTCAATTTTATTTATTTTTATTTACTTATTTGATTTATTTTAAGGTTATTTTTCGAGTAGAGAGAGAGTGAGAGGGGTTTTTATTCATTTATTTTCATTTATCTATTTTCGTCATATGCTTTTATGTATTTTACCTGTTTGCGTATGTTTACTTCTGTCAAAATGTTTCAGTCCAGTTCATTTGTATGACATTTTGCAAAACTTTAAATTGATATTGGAAAGTCTTTCCATTAATACCGACCGGTTCTCCAGTGATGCCGGGCCGAATAAAGTTGTATGGTTTGTCCATGTATGATTACAAGTAAAGCATCGCCTTTGTAAACTTTGCGCAGAAATCTTTTTGTGATACTTACCTTCGAATTTTTTTGTATACTCGTAGGTTGCACAAGGTCAAACTTTCAGGGAGGGGTGAAAATCACAAAAGCTAAGTGCTTTGTAAAAAACGAGTCTACATTGAAGAACAGATAATATTGTAAAACCATCGTTTTCTAGCATTTATGGCAAATATATAGCTTTTTGTATGTAACAAACAAACATAAAGTATAGAGGCCTTTTCGGACTAAAAATACTTATTCAGCCCTTTGTGAAGTCGGAAAAATAGCTGTAAGTCGTTTTGAGACTCAGAAAAAAGGCACGGTGTATGTTTTTTTAACCCAAAAAGGCTATATAGCTAGTTTTCTGAGCTCAAAAAAGCTACATAGCAATGCTTTTTTGGCCAAAATAGCTGTATAGCTATCAGTTTTTGAAGTTCAGGCGGGATTAATATCCCCTTTCACCCCTCCTCTTCCCCATGTATGTGTTTACTTATCTTCTTATATTTTTACATGAGCCTCGTATTATTTATTTAGACATCGAGTGTTTTCCTACTTTGATGTTTGCTGCTTCATTTTTCTGTTGACGTATCAGGGCTGATGTAATAAAACTTTGTTTCCTATATTTCTGTAATAAGTGATTTCATGGGCTCTTATTCCTGAATTGGTCGCATCTTGGTTTCGAAAGCATCACTGGGAAATCGTAGCGCGCTCAAAGAATTTATTTTTACGAAAGCTTGATCGGATAGTCTTCTAGTCATTGTTCTTTTCTGTCATTATTTTTCATACTTAAATATAGAGCAATTAAATATTCACTTACAGGATTTTTAAAGTTTTACGGATAAGTAGATATCCGCTTTTCGCTGTCACTCTTTTCATATCTTATTTGTGGAATAATTTTTTCGTTAAGCATGCATTTTGAAATGTACATTTGCCAAATATTCTTCTTGATTGCTATACATAGTCACAGTACTTCATCGAAAGGTCAGCCAGAAACTGTTGAGCACGGACACGGAGCCCATCAGCACTTTCATGAAGAACATTATCACGACGGTGAACACCATTCGCATAAAGATCATGAAGCGATTCTTGGTGAGTCGGAAGCATGTCTCAAAATTTTGGTTGGGAGTCCTTTGCCATTTATAGGAGTCAGAAATTTCTGGCGAAAAAAGGCCAAAAACACTTTAAAACAGCCAAAAAATTCTATTTTTCTAAACGGGGAACGTTTTCTGGCTTTTGGGCTTGGGGGATGGCCAACCTTAAGTGGGGATCCAACTACAATCAAATTAAATGGAAAGTAACAATGCTGTTGTGTTAGTTAGCGTTGTGAATTCGATTAAAAAGTAGAAAAGCACAAATAAGTAAAATTTATTCGAAAAAGATTGATGTGGTTGAAGATAATTTTTGGAAATTTCCTCATAGTCATTCGTTATTAACAGCTTTTATTCATCAGAAGTTAGAAAACTTTAAAGTGTTTTCATGTAGTTTGCATAAAAAAATAGGCTAAACATTGGACTTTACTTTGAATCACCTAGCGAATAACTCTTAATTTCATAATTCCATCAAGTAGAGGGTACGATATTAAGATGTTGCTCGATGCGAAGATTCATGAAGTTTTTATTGATCGATTATCGTTTTTTAATATATATTTGCTCGTGGTTGTGAATTTCCTTAGTAGCCCGTGCATTTCATTTTGTCATGCATTATGTCTCTAAAATTATATTATATAACTGACTTGATAGATACCAGAGATATATTGCGGTCGATTGATAAATTTTGTAGCTGCTTAAATAATAGTGACTGACCTGAGCCGAACTTATCTGAAACGAAAAACACAACAGCCAAGTTATCACCTTCAGATTATTTCTTTTTTACACAATGATTGATTTTTTCTTACGAAATCTATATTTTTGGAATCCATTTAAACTTTTATATCAGTTTTTGTTGTCTTGTCAATGCCAGCCTTACTCAGTCGCACGAAAACTCGAGCTTTCCGCACTTTGCTGAGATAAATGAATTCTCTAGATTACTATGTGTTCTTTAATGTTTTAAATTACTCGTATTAATCAGTTACCCTATTATTCGGCTGGGTACTGGTCGGTCATATATACCCCTCATCTGGATTTCACCATTTTTCTGCTCAAATTCGTTTTTTTGCGCAAATTCGTTTTGGAGTCACTGGGCTTGAACCTGGAACTTTCTGATTGGTATTCAATCGCTCAAACCACTCAGCTATCTGGCTTGATATTCAAGTTTAGAAATTATTAGATACGCGATTTTTAAATGCGCTTCACTCTGGTAATGGCATTAGCAGTCTATGTGAGATTCAATTAGTTTCCATATTGTACATAACAAAGTCTAAGACTGAATTATTTACAGGACAAAATATACTTTTTATAATTCAGGCTTAGGCTAAATAATGTGAATTCATAGTGGTCTCAGCACCACGGTTTGTTTTTATTCGGCAAAGATTTTTTCTGATGTACAAAGACTTTTCCGATGTACAAAGACTTTTTGGGACCGTCTTTGTACATGTACAAAGATTTTCGGGAAGACAAAAGCTGCAAAAAGTCTTAAATCCACAAAAATTTTCGGCGCTTCGCGCCGAAATGAGTAATATCGTGTCCTATATATCTATATAATAGCAGAAATTGCATTTCGAATGGAAAAATGTCAAATTTTTCGGCGCTTCGCGCTGTTTTAAAACGATTCTCAATGATTTTTGCCCTCAGAAACCCAAAAATTAGCTAGAATACACTGCTGAAACGACGAACAACTCCGTTTTTACCATACTATAGTCACTGCTGTACTATATTATAGTACCCAAAAATTTGTGTGTACAAAATGTACGAAGACTTTTAGGGACCATCTTTGTACATGTACAAACGGACCTTGTACAAAAATACACTGCTCAGCACATAAACTAAGCCTCAGTAGTGGGTTGCATTGAGCAGAGTGAGCGACGCGACTCACTCCAAATGATTAGGCTTACGTTATGTTTGACATCATGACAAATCTATCTAATCGATCTAGCGTTGATAGTTTAGCTGTTTAAAACCAAATCTGCTCACACCAGAACGTCAATAATGCTTCGGAAAGTCGATCGTTAATATTAAAGTTGTTCACGTAATTCGATTCACCAGCTGGATAGCTCAGTGGTGCGATCGCTTGACCAGAAGAGTCCAAGATTCGAATGCCGGTCGCTCGTAAAAATATCTAGGCAAAAATGCACGATACTTAAGGAGGAAAATTTTCAAAATCCGGGATTTCTCAGCGTCATATTAAAGTCTGGATTCGTTTACCCGATTATATCGTCACATCGGGAAATTTCACTTTTTTCAAGAGACACCTATTAATCATTATTATTTAGCATTTTCTTAAGGCGCGATAGATATTCTTTATTATTCGTATGTTCCATAAATGTAATAGGAGGTCCCACCTAAAGTCAATCAACCCTCAGACCTCCCAAAGTCGAGAAAAATTTGCGACCCACCCAGTTTTTGTGTTCGGCAAAGATTTTCCCGATGCACAAAGACTTTTGGGGACCGTCTTTGTACATGTACAAAGATTTTTAGGGAAGACAAAAACTTGAAAAAAGGCTTGAAATGCTCAAAAATTTTCGGCGCTTAGCGCCGAAATGAGTAATTGTGTGTCTTATATATCTATATAATGTCAGAAATTGCATTTTGAAAGGAAAAATGTCAAATTTTTCGGCGCGTCGCGCCGTTTTGAGACGATTATTAGTGATTTTTGCCCTGAAAACCCAAAAATTAGCTAAAATACACTACCAAAAGTCGAACAACTCTGTTTTTGCCACACTAAAATCGCTATTGTACCATATTATAGTACCCAAAAATTTGTGTAAAAATGTACAAAGACGTTTAGGGACCATCTTTGTACGTATACAAACGGACCTTGTACAAAAAGAACACTGGGGCCCACCCCCTTGATTTCTATCGAAAACTAGCGCTTTTCAAAGCTATTTTTACAGTTTTCTTGGCATTTTTGGCAAAAATCGGAAGTCCTCCCCATAAAAATAATTGGGACTCCTTCCAAATTTTCGAGCCGCTACGTGTGTGAAATATTTCATTGTCTTCATTGTTCTCGTTTTTAAACTTTATAACTCTAAAAAAATTCGTCGTCTTTCTAACAGTTATTTCGTAGGATCGAAGCAGACTGCTGAAGAATTTGACACTCTGCCAGCGAGTGAGTCCAAGTCGCGCCTCAGGAAAATAGCCGAAAAAATGGATCTGGACAAGGACGGTTATGTTAGTAAAGCCGAATTGAACGCATGGATTATGCAAAGTTTGCATAGTATTGATGCACAGGAAGTCGACGAACGCTTTCCAGCCATTGATAAGGATGGTGACGGTCTGATAAGCTGGGAAGAATATGATAAGGATACGTTTGGCGGGGATGTTTCCAAGCTGGATGCTGATGATAAAGTACATAAAATACCTCAAGTCGCGACGATGACATAATGTACTTTAGATAGTACAAACGTACTTCTCAACTAATCTTACGATTTACGTATTCGGGATTTTAATTTTAGCAGAAATTGTGTCGTTTTCGGTACTTTTAATTAAAATATTATGGTAATTAATTAGTCCCTCATTTTTTACTTTCAATTTTACAGGAAAGTATGCTTGTTATAATCCTGCTTTGTTGTTCATTTGATGATTTTTCTTAATTTAGGTTTTAGAAGTAATTATGCCCTTTTTCACTTTACTTTTAATTTAACTCGTATTTATATCTTCTGCTTTTACTCGTGTGTAACAGTATTTCCAATTAAAGGCTTGCTATTGCTTGTGAATGATTTGTCCCTCAATTTCACTCGTTTATCCTCTGCTGGGTATTTCCAAGAGCTTAACATCATTTAAAAAGTACATTTGCCTTTTTAATGTATGCTTTTTATTGTTTTACTGTTTGATGCACAGGAAGTCGACGAACGCTTTCCAGCCTAGTCATCACATATAAGCACCAGTGTTTTTTTGTATTCGGCAAAAATTTTTTTGATGTACAAAGACTTTTGGGGACCGTCTCTGTACATGTACAAAGATTTTTGGGAAGACAAAAACTGCAAAAATAGGTTTGAAATTCGCAAAATTTCCGGCGCTTCGCGCTGAAATGAGTAATTGTGTGCTCTATATATCTTTATAATGTCAGAAATTACATTTAAAAGAGGATAAATGTCAATTCTTTCGGCGCTTCGCGCCGTTTTCAGACGATTATTAGTGATTTTTGCCCTCAGAAACCTAGAAATTAGCTAAAATACACTTCTAAAGGTCGAACAACTCTGTTTTTGCCACACTTAAATCGCTACTGTACCATATTATAGTACCCGAAAATTTGTGTGTACAAAATCAACACAGACTTTAGGTACCATCTTTCTACATGTACAAACGGACCTTGTACAAAAAAACACTGGTAAGCACCATTATTTAACAGTTCTTTGTGAAGAATTGGCCTATTTTTCATCGTTATCCCTACCCTCTAGTGGTACCTACATTTTATCTAATTTACGTGAGGAAAACATTATCTTTGACCATATTCAATTTCAGAAAAACATTTTTTCTAAGTTTTCCGACTAACGTCTTAACAAAAAACTACCTTTCATGCATTGGATTCCAAAACTACATAAAATTCCCTATAAATCTAGGTTTATCACTTCGGCTAAAAATTGTTCTACTTCTTTCATATCGTCGCTAATTACCGATGGCCTCAAGCTAGTGCGTCGTTTCTGGGAGAACTATTGTAAAGCTATTTTTAGAAATTCTCGAATTAACAGATTTTGGTCTATCATTGATTCATTTTGTTTCATTAAAGAATTAGAATCGATTGAAAACATTAAATCGACTAATACATTCGATTTTCCGACACTCTACGCATCTCTTCCTCAAAAGCAACTTATTTCCGCTTCTTTTGATTTCCTGGAGAAACCTCTTGAAAAGAATAAATTTTTGTGCACTAACGGTTTCAAATCATACTGGAGTTCTTTTCCTTCGGACAAAAATTCTTATTTCACTTTTGACATTGGAACGTTTACAAACAGTCTCAATTTTTAATCCAAAATTCATTTGTTAATTTTGGAAACAAAATTTTTCATCAAAAAATTAGCATCTCAGTGGGCTCTAATTATACTCCACTTTTGGCCGATCTTTTCCTTTTCTACTGTGAATATAAATTCCTATCATCGTTAGAAATAAAGACCCTGCTTATTATTTTAATAACGTGACTCGTTACATCGATGATATAGCGGCTATGAATATTTCAAATTTTCGTGATTACATCAAAGAGATTTAACCTAAATCCTTAAATGTCACGAAAAATCTTACTGCTTCAAAAGTTAGTTATTTATATGTTTAAGTTAATCTTTCTAAACCGATTTCTTACACGATTTTCGACAAAAGAGGACTGCTTCAATTTCCTAGTGTCAATTTCCCTTTTTCAGACTCTAATGTACCTAAAGATCTTTTGTATGCTGTTTTTATAAGTCAACTTAATCGTTTTGCGCGCCTTTGCTCTAAAGCAGAATTTTTCAGGGCGCGCGTGAATCATTTGTCAGTTAAATTGCAAAAACAGGGTTATAACGTTAACATTATTCGCCAAAAATACATCAAATTTTGCAATAGCGATTTTTCTGATTTTCCAGCGCATTCATATATTCAAAATTGCTTATGACCGTTTTCATATTTAGAGTTTTTCTGTATGCGCCTGAATAATCTGTCAATTAAACTGTGTAAACAAGACTATTATATTAAAATTATGCGTCAAAAAAAGTTTAAATTTTCCAATAGCGACATTTTGACTTTTCCTTCGCATTTGCACTCCGCCTCTTGTCACATTTCCGGATGCGCTTCATAAGACATCCGTATGAGTAAGTAAGCAGCTTCGATTATTATTATCATAGTACGCTAATCGTATGTGTATGTAGGTGCGTCGGTATGTTCCCACATCTATCCCACATTTTTATATTTTTCCTCCTTAGTTCAGTTATTCTCAATGTACTGCATTATTACCATACCTGGGCGTGGGGGTTTGGGGTATGCACCCCCAGAAACCAAAATACCCCCCAGAATTCAATTTTTGAAAATTTTGTTTTCTCGTAATTTTTCGGAAACGTTGAAATATGGTGTATTTTTCGCCATACCACAATTTTTAAGGCCATTTTTGACCTTTAAAGAATCTTGCACCCCCAGAATTTTGGTGCCGCCCACCTATGCTTATTACCGTTAATATCAGAGGTAGGTACATATTGACCTACATTTTTGTTTTTTCGCGTCCGCCTATTTTTTAATGTGCTGCATTCCGAGAATACCAGCGTAGGTGCACACTGACTTATACTTTCTATTCCTGTCCAGCTCCCGCTTTTTGTTTACTCGTTGTAGTTCCTCACATGATTGAACGGGCCAGGTACGGCAGTATTTCATGTGTAGGTTTACAATGATTTATTTATTATTTATTTTTTAGCGTATTGTTTTTGTTATTATTATTGTTATTATTATAGTATTTATAGTATTGGGGCACATCGATGTAGATTTTCTATTCCTGTCTTGCTCTGGCTATCTATTTACTCATTGTATTTCTTCACGTGATTGAACAGGCCAGGTACGGCAGTATTTCACGTGTAGGTTTACAATGTTTTTATTTTTTATTGCATTGATTTATTTATTATATGAATGTTCTGTTTTTCATTATAAATATTATTATTATTTTTATCATTATTATCATAATATTTATAGTATCTATAGCTTTAATTTGTTTATTTATTTATTGATTTATTTATTTATTTGATAAACTTTTCTTCTTTTTTCTAATGAGAAGCAGTCTAGCCGCCTAGACCGGTCTCTGATGATATCATCTGTTTATATGATTTTTTACGTTCTTTTTTATGTAAGTTTCTGTATATAATCCTGCCTACTTTTTCTGTTTCATTTAGACTTTTTTACCTCATAAAACACGTAATCTCTCAGAATATAATTTTTTAGGTACACTTGTGCTATTTCACGCGTCCTTTTTGTTTCTTTCTTACTAATAGCATGCTGCACTTCTATCTCTGTCTTTCTTTTTGTTGTTGTTTTTTTCTCTCTTAATGTTTAAAACATCCTATATAAAACGTTTTTATATGGAAAACTAAATTTTTAATACTTTTTATCCAATTGTGACTCGTTTCTTAACTTTTGTAAGTAAAAAATATTAGAATTCATCGAAAATCTTGACTTTTCAGATCATTTTAATATCATGCTAGTTATTTTATAATTAAATAAAACAAAAATGTTCTAGTCGGCGCGAAGCGCGGAAAAATTCTAACATCTTTGCTACTTTCGTTCCCGAAAATCATGCAGAAAATGTTTGATAGTTCAAAATCGTCTGACAGTGATTCGAGTCTTGGACCATGAGGTAGGGGTAATACCCCTCACTTGCTATGAGAATGCGTGCTACCAATCAACCAGAGACTTACTAAAACTTTGTATTATTACCTGTTTTTATAATTTTTTTGTACTCGAGTAATACTCGTGGCTTAGGTGAAGTTTTAAAGCAAAATATATGTAATTTAGACGCGGTGTATTTAGTTTTTCAGCGGAAATCTTGTAGTTTTAAGCGCTTTACATCACAGTGTTAAGCTACTTAGATATTTTCCTCTAATCTAATAAAAAATAAGGATGACTTTATTTTTTGCTTAATTTTAAAAACTAACTCATCCAAATTTTATGACGCGGAATTCGCGCTTTAAAACAATAACATTTAATGGACTGACAATATATGCTGGTTTGGTTGCAAGACTAACAGAAAATTACATTTCCGACAAATACTCCTCAAAAAGGTAATATCAGAAAGTAGTAAGCATACCTGGGCAATGGATTTTGGTTCTGAAGGTACCGGGGTCCCTTTTCTTGAGGTTGGTTGGTTGGTTGGTTGGTTAGTTGGTTGGTTGGTTGGCTAGTTGGTTGGTTGAGCGGTAGGCTAGTTTGTTGTTTGGTTGGCCAGTTAGTTGATTGGTTGGTTGGCTACTTGGTTGGTTGAGTGGTTTGCAAGTTGATTGGTTGGTTGTTTGCTTGGGCAGTTGGTTAGTTATTTGGTTGAATAGGTGGTTGGTTGGTTGATTGGTTGGCTAGTTGGTCGGTTAGCTGCTTGGTTGGTTGGCTAGTTGGTTAATTGAGCGGTTGGCTAGTTTGTTGGTTGAGCGGTTGGTTAGTTTGTTGGTTGGTTGGCGGTTAGCTGGATGGTTGGTTGGCTAGTTAGTTGGTTGAAAGGTTGGCTAGTTGGTTGTTTGGTTAGTTGTTTGTCTGGCCAGTTGGTTACTTGTTTGGTTGGGTAGGTGGTTGGTTGTTTGGTCGGCTGGTTGGCCGGTTAGTTGGTTGTTTGGCTAGTTGGTTTCTTGATTCATTTTCTCACTTTTTTATTTTTGGGTCAAAGAATTCTACACACCCAATCAAAAACTGTTTTTTCTGGCGCCACCCAGCTGGGGTTCTGAAGGTACCGAACTGCCTTCTGACGCCACCCGGTGGCGCCAGTGGCGCGGCATTGCCCACCTGTGGTAGTAAGTAGTGGAAATTCGCCGTTTTGCATAAAACTTGCTGTATGTGCATATCTCGTGTCTTTAAATATTTCTAGCAAGGTGTCCTCCCTCAGCCTTAGCATAGTCAACAAGTAGTAACCTAATTTTCTACTGGAATAGGAAAATATGCCTTCTATCGTAGCGTACTGTCGTTCGTAGAATCGAAAAATCGAGAGAAATATGTCTTCTGCGCAAATTGTGTAGCTAAACTCCCTCGATTTTGGTTGACTAATCGTTCTGGAAGAAGAACAAAAGTTTTATTTTTCAAGCCATACATCTAAGAGGGGTGCAGGGGATCCCGTATACCGGAAATTGAAACTTTTAACCCCTCCCCCGATTTAAACATTAATATTCGTTAAACAAAAGCCTTGTTTTCTATTCTATTTTCAGTCGCTTTTTTGCCATTTTGTGGCAAAAAATTTTTAGATTTTTATTTTTTTAGACTATTTGTCAATTTTTATAAATTTTTCTTATCAATTGTTAATTTCGTTCGATTAATTGTTAGCCGATTGCTTATTCCCTAAGGGTTATTTCCTTATTTCCTCCCAAAATTTCACCCTTCACATATATGTATGCGTACTCTTAAATGATACTTTCAAAGCAGGTAGAATGGAACAAAAATTAATTTAAACGAAATCAGCCATTCTAAAATGTTAATATGAAGGTCGACGACAGTCAGTTTAAATTATTGAATTGTTTAAGCGATTGTGGTCGGAGGATAAGGATTATTTCAAGGCTGCCGATAAAAATGACGACGGGTTTTTGGACAAAGCCGAATTCGCTGGTTTCCAGAATCCCGAACATCACGCTCATATGCACGACGCACTAGTCATCAATACTTTGAAAGAAAAAGATTTAAACAAAGACGGGTTCATAGATTTGAAAGAATTTTTAGGCGACTACGGTGGTAAACGTCGCTTTTACTAACCTTTTATTTGCACTGTTACACTATTCACTGCTATTTATAATTTATACGATTTACTCAAATTCATTCTCCTTTTCATATTAATTCGCAAAAATCGGACTGAAAAACGAATTTCGAATTCTCCTCCAATTTTTTACGAAACACGGCTAAAAAACTAAAAACGGCAATTTAATTCATTTTTCCTTAAGTATCGGGGGTCAAAACATTTCTGGCTTTGGGGGATGGGGACAACCAACTTTGGGTGGGGATCTCCCACCCCCTGTTACATATATAACGAAAAGTGTCACTTAACTAGTCGTACTGCAAACAATGTAGGTCAAGGTGTGCAAGGCTGGTCAGAGGCATACTTGGGCATGGGGGTTGGGGGTTGCCCCCTAGAAACCGAATTATCCCCAGAATTCAATTTTTGAATTTTTTTGTTTTTTCGCAATTTTTTGATGCCAATGGATAATGCTCGAGGACAAACGTTGAAAAATAATGTTTTTTCGCCATACCACCATTTCTAAGGCCATTTTTTTATCTTTGGAAAAATTTTGCATCCCCCAGCACTTTGGTGCCGCCCATCTATGGTCAGAGGGGTTAAAATCAAATTATTCTAATATAATAAACGATGACCTTAATAGTTCCTTATTACTTCCTTAAATTCCATAGACCTTCCTTCAGCATTTATAGATGCATTTTTGATTAGAGAAAAAAGAATTTTAAAACGATTATGAATTATGAAATTACTGAACTGAACTGAAATAATTTATTGCAAATACATATGGCAGCTACTAGGAATGCAAAAATGGATAACGAGCCTGAATTGTCGATAAAGCGAGCGATTTAATGCAAAAGGAGACAAGCGAATCACGATAATGTGTTGTGTGCTTTTTCGGCTTTGTTCTGCAGACTCGTCATAGGCCAACATTACATTAGATTCAATGCTCTGCACCTTCGTTGAAAATTGGCCTATTTAGTTCAGAATTTTATTGAACGATCCAAATTTTCTACCAAGCGCTGAAAAAGTATAATGCTCAGTGTTTTGTGAAGTATTTTGTGAAAAATGACCTTTAAAATCGTGGTATGGCGTAAAAAACACCATTTTCGATGTTTCTCATCAAGCACTATCCATTGGCATCAAAACATTGCGAAAAAAACGAAAAAAATCCAAAATTGAATTTTGGGGGGAGGGTATTTCGATTTCTGGGGGGGGGTATTTTGGTTTCTCGGGGGGTGCATCCCCCCCAAACCCCCACGCCCAGGTGTGTGGGAGCTTTACATGCTCAAAAAATTTAGCAAATTAATAGGATTGGAGCGATTTTCCTACATACGTTTACTTACCATGTTCTAGCGACCGATGTTGAAAAAGAAATAAGTTTTCTAAATAGTATTGCATTTCAGGTCCGGTTGTACATATATGCTATAATTATGTATTTGATTGTTCTTGGGCGTTCGCCGGATTCTCGAGGGGAAGCAATACAGACCACACGTCGGCGTGGAGGAGGTTTGGGGGTATACACCACACCTGGGCGTGGGGGGTGGAGGGGTTTGAAGTGTATGCACCCACTCCCCGGAAAACAAAAATAACTCCCCCCAGAATTCAATTTTTGAAAATTTTTTAAAATTTTTTTCGCAATTTTTTTCATGCCAATGGATAGTGCTCGATGAGAAACGTTGAAAAATCGTGTTTTTTCCGCCGTACCACCATTTTTAAGGCCATTTTTTGACCTTTGAAAAATCTTGCACGCACTTCCCCCAGAATCTTGTTGCCGCCCACCTCTGGTATGCACCCCCGCCTCCCTTAGAAAGTCGAATGCCCAACCCCCAGAAAAACTGAAATGCCCCTTCCCTAAGAATTCAATTTTATTTCTTTCGTTTTTTTGCGATTTTTTGATGCCAATGGATAGTGCTCGACGAGAAATGTTGAAAAATGGCGTTTTTCGCCATACCACCATTTTTAAGACCTGACCTTTAAAAAATCTTGTACCCCCCAATTTCGGTGCTGCCCACCTAAGGTTCAGACCAGATATGCACGCGAGGATTGGGGTTTCTGACTTCCAGAATCAAAAAACGGAAAATTTATTGGGGAAAATGGGACAAAATGAAGGCCGAAAACGGATGAAAAATGAATATTCTCTTCAAAAGTGCTTCAAATTGACCGGAAACTGTTTAGTAACGCAGTTTTAACACTACTTTAGCGCTTATACCATTTTTAATGTCATTTTGGCCCAAAAAAGCCTGACTTTTGACTCCTTTCCCTGACCAGCTGACCCCCCTCAGATCGGCCATGCTGTGCGCCTATTATCCAAACCAGATATAAACGTCTGGGGTTCGGGGGTTTAGTCTTCCCAGAATGGGAAAATTAGAAAATTTTCTTGGGTAAATGGGGTAATATGAAGGACAAAAATGGACGTTAATTGAAAATTTTCTTTAAATGCTTTAAAATTGACCAGAAACTGTGTACTAATGTAGTTAGGTCATTTTGGCCAAAAAAACTAATTTTTTGACCTCCCCCGGATCGGCCTCGCTGTGCATCTATAATCCAGACCATACATGAACAGCAGCAAAATTCTGGGGGTCAGGATCACACCTGGGCGTGGGGGGTTTGGGGGCTATGCACCCCCGAGAAACCGAAATACCCCCAGCAATCAAAATACCCCCAGAATTCAATTTTTGAAATTTTTTTGTTGTTTTTTCGCAATTTTTTGATGCCAATGGATAGTGCACGATGAGAAACGATTGAAAAATGGTGTTTTTTCGCCATACCACCATTTTTAAGGCCATTTTTTCACCTTTGAAAAATTTTGCACCCTCTTCCCCCCAGAATCTCTGGTGCTGCCCACGTATGGTCAGGAGCGTTAATTCGCCAAAAAGTGTTATTAGGAGTAGAATCCGTTGAGGTCTACAGTAATCTGCGGGGGCATACTTCTGGGATTGCAAACCCCTATTAACCCCCTCGCACGACCATTTGTGGTCCGTACCCCTTAAACCGTTGCGTAATGTTAAGTACCTATAATTGTTTTGTAAAAAATTTGGACCAGTTGAAGACATCGAAAAAATTAAATATGTTCGCATGCCAAGTACATAACTTGATGAAACGACGAGCAAACGATGATATCCTGCTGTCGAGTCCTGCTAGCAACAGTAATAACTAGATTAAAATAACGCATAAACAAAGCGCCCTAGTGCACAAACTGCTGGCAGCTGGCCAAAATTTTTATGTAAAACGACATTTTTATCGATCTTATGCAAAAGTGACCATAGGTGGGCAGCAGTGGTTTTTTGTTCAAGGTCCATTTGTACATGTACAGTCTTTGTACATTTTGTACACAAATTTTTGGGTTCTATAATATGGTACAGTATCGATTTTAGTGTGGCAAAACCAGAGTTGTTCGACCTTTGGCAGTGTATTTCAGCTAATTTATGGCTTCCTGAGGGCAAAAATCGTTAATAATTGTCTCGAAACGGCGCAAAGCGCCGAAAATTTTGACATTTTTCCTTTCAAAATGCAATGTCTTACATTATAAAGATATATAGAAGACGATTACTCATTTAGGCGTGAAGCGCAGAAAATTTTAGCGAATTTCAAACCTTTTTTGCACTTTTTGTCTACCCAAAAATCTTTGCACATGTACAAAGACGGTCCCCAAAAGTCTTCGTACATCGGGAAAAATCTTTGCCGAATACAAAAATCTTGCCCTGTATTTTTTATGCTGATTTTCTCTTTGTGAGATAATGATTTTAGTAGATCGACATGATTCGGATTGGCGCGAATCCGAGCGAATTCGGTTTACATCGAGCTATGATTTAAACAAAGACGGCAGATTAGACAAAGAAGAGATGAAACTTTGGCTTGTGCCCGATTTAAAACAGGCGGCTGAGCAGGAAATGGAGCATTTATTTCACAAAGCCGATGCGGACAAGGACGCTTTGTTGTCCTACGACGAAATAGTCAATCAATACGCGCTGTTCGTAGGCAGCGAAGCGACTAGTTATGGCGATTTACTAAAGCATAATGAACTTTAAAAAATATTTTTTCTCCAAATTCTCGCGGAAAATTTGCCGTAGTGACTGTTATTTTCTATGTATCCTAAACCATCTGTATAACGTGAAACTGCTCTATTTCTAGGGTTTTTAGATACTTTCACATTAAGAAGGCAATTTTTAAAAAATCAGTCAAAAATTTTAAACATGTTATTCAACCATTTTTAAGACAAATATGCAAGATTCGCAAATATTTATTACTCGAACTAATCTTAGACAACAATTTATCATTTTTATCAAATATTGATCAGTTTTGTTGCAGTTTAACGAATACTTGGACTGAATCAATTTTTAACCCTTTTGACATTAGCTTATTTCTGCCATCAGTCCAGAAGCTCTGGACGTCGGAATGGCAAATATTGCGCACATTAGACTTTTCAAGTCAACAAAATTCTCATTTTTAGAGCAAACGGCCCATTTTTCATCCATTGGCAAAATTTTGATTTTCTCTAGTTATCATTTAAAAGTGAGCACCAATAATTTCGTTTCACCAAAACGAGTCATTTAACGCATGGTCAACGCGTAATCATCATCAATACGAAACAGTTTTTGAATATAAGCAATGGCGACCGAACAAAAGCCTGAGTTTTGATCTCTGCATTACGGTGACTACAAAAACCATAAATTAATTCACGGTAAAACTTGCGTTTCATATTTTTTCACGAAAAAAAGGAAAAAAGAGGACAAAGTCGTATAAAAGATGACTGTCCTTGTAAAAAACCCTATCTTATACAACTGCAATGCTTCGATTAGTCTAATGTAACCTTGTTTTCAATCAACTTATACCTACGCATTTCCATTCCATCGTGTGTTTCGTTTATGTTTGTCGATCAAATGTTGACTATTGATGAATTTGGTTCGCCAATGCAAAAAAAATTTCGTCGATTCTATTCAGCTGCGATTTCGGTTCTTTTTTGTACTTAGGTCAAGTGTATGCCGCACGTGGGTTGGGGGTTTTGGAGCCTCAGAGAACCTGGTGGACCCCAAAATTAAATTGTGGTGCTATTTTTGGTAATTTTTGCTTATCAGACTCCTAATTTGGTTGCTGCCCACCACACGTGAGCGGGAGGGGTTCGCACCCCCAGAAGTTTAACCCCCTGCAGATTACTTTAGATCCCACAGCATTTTATTTTTAGTAACATTTTTGGCAATTTTGCCCCACATGACCCCCACAATTTTGCCCCACTTGACCCCCAAAATTTGGCTGCTGCTCATGTAGGCTGCCCACGTATGGCGTATACTCGTTTGTGTTCCTGTACTGTCTTCGTACGTAATTGCGGTTTGATCTGTCTTAAGCCAATCGATCCCCTATGTAATATTGGAAGTTTCTCGATTTCTCAATTTAGGGGCTTTTTCTTGGTCTTTTCAACGGTAATATTTCAATTTGTAATTTATTAAGATTGTAATGATGTTTTATGTACATGCAGCTGAGGTTCTGCAAAAGAATTGAATACCAAATTTTATTATCGCTGTATGTTTTCAGCATATTCTACTTGAATTAATCTTTAAGCGACCGATTTTTTGAAATAAACAAGGATTATAAGTGAGGTCTGCGTTCTTGTGGACCGCATAAATTTACCGGGAACTAGCTTAACCTTTAAGTTAAACTGTATATGTAGGTGTTGTGTGATTTGCTGGATCGCTAATTTTAGCGTAAGCTTCAATTTCTGAAACGTCTTCCCAAAAATAGCGTCCTTGTTGATTTCAAATATGTCCAGATTTCTCTCTTGATGGATAACATTAGATTACGTTAGTATTAGCTTACATAAATGAATGTTAGGTCCTATTATCGTAGGGTGGAAAGACGATGATTTAAAATTTTTATATTTAGTGCATATGACTATTAATTATTAGCTTGTTCTTGTATCTGATATTTGTAGCAATGTTTAAATGCTGTTTATACATATAACGGGATCCCCACCCAAAGTCGGTCGTTCCCCATCCCCCTAAAGCCAGAAAATTTTTGACCCCCTCCCGATTTTGCGATTTTTGGAAAAAAAATCGAAATTTTTGGCCGTTTGTATGAGTATTTTGGTCAAAAAGTGGAGGTCATTTACCCAACCCACCCCTTCTCAAAATGGCCGGTGACGCACACCACCCAAAATCTCTAGCCGTTACATGTATGATGCTGTATTTAAGCAAGAATTTTGTTTTATCAAAACCAGCAAAATTAAATATTTATCCATTTTGCGCGCATAATATGTAGGTAAGGTATGTATTATTCAGAATCATTATTTTTGTTTACAATCATAATCATGCGTACACAGACATGTGCAATTCTGTCGAAATTATTTGAACTAGGCCATTTATTTATTTTGCTGTCTTCGTTATTCGATCGAAATACGACGTAACGTATTTTCTTGTGCAATGCGCTGATTGAATATGGTTTATTTGCTTTGCTTGGGCCAATTACTCATTGTTTCGTAGGTAAAGCTTTAACCAACCGCTGTGTCGAATCTATTTATTAAATTTTAATTTCACTGAAATGCACACAAGGAAAGCTGGAATGTTGCTGTAGGAAAATGCGTCGTGTCCTCCATTATATTGCCAAGACTTTCCGTTTAAATTTGCGCTTAAAAATATAGGTCACTTAAATTGTGGATTATAGTAGAAAAAATTGCAATATTAGGAGTGAAAACAATTTTATTATTCGAATTCTTTCATACTGCTTGAACTTAACTATAATAATGGCGCGTTACCGCATAGTTCGACAATTGCGTGGGGGTTAGGGGTGTCCCCAGAGTAGTGAAATGGGAAATTTTCTCGGGAAATGAAGGCAAAACACTGATGAAAATTTGGTTTTCCATTAAAGTGCTTAAAATTGACTGGAAACTGTAATAACGTTTTTTAGTGCTTAAACTATACTTTTTAGGGTCATTTTGGCCCAAAAGCTCTATTCTTGACCCCTAGATCGGTCATGCCGTGCATCTACGGGTAGGTAGCTGCTACCTATAGTCTGTTTCACATAACTTCGTGCATAAATTTTAAGAATTTTTATCGACAGTAAGTCGAGGGTTACGCACTATAATTATATATCAGATCAATGTTATAATCGCAATCTATCGGTTTATTGTCGGAAATATTTTTAAAATTTATGACCGAAGTTGTGTGAAACAGACTATATAGCTTAAGTGGTCGACCAGGCATTACTGGAGGATCGAGATTTAGTGTTGGCAAAGTTAGTAAAATACGATAGAGTTAGGTTAGGGTTCACCAGAGCCCTGCGCGGGCCGAAATTTTTGACCCGCCCCGCCAAGAAAGAAATAAAGCCCGCCCCGCCCCGCAGCTCCTTAGACCCGCCCTGCCAGTAATGTTACAAAAATTAGGCCCGCCCCGCAAAATTTTTTCGTGTATTCTATGTATCCATTTCTGGTCGAAAAGGAGCCAGAATGCAAGAAGATAAAGAACCGGACAATGAGTGATACAAAATCTTCAATGTAAATGAGTGCAATGCAATTTTGTAAATTGAATAAGAGCTAATGTCTTACAGCAATAAACTTTATTGGAACAACAATGATGCTACTGTGATAAGTGTAGTTAGGTATGTAGGTAAGCTGCAAAAGGTATAATCTTGCACTGCCAATTGCTCAAATTCTGAGGGGGTCTGATGGGGCAAAATCGACAAAACTAGCACAACAAAATCAATTTTGGGGGTCTGCTGGATCCCAGGGGACAACCCAGATCCCAATGCTCGCCATTACTCAAATCCTATAGGTGATAGTCTACCTTATGTAAGGACGTAGTGTGTACCTACATATATGTAGGCATAGGTGGGCAGCACCGAAATTCTGGGGGTGGGGGTGAAAAATTTCTGGGGGGGGTGAAAAATTTTTAAAGGTCGAAAAATGGTCTTAAAAGTGGTCGTATGGCAAAAAAACACCATTTTTCGACGTTTCTCATCAAGCACTATCCAATGGCATCAAAAAATTGCTGAAAAAGCAAAAAAAAATTTTCTGGGGGAGTATTTCAACTTCTGGGGGTGCATGCCCCCCAAACCCCCCCCCCTTACCACGCCCACGTGTGTATGTAGGTACCTGCCTACCTATATATGCAGGGTGTTTCAAAGAAAACGAAACCCATATCAGACGTTGTAACTTCGAAGGAATCGCTCAATTCGAATGCAACTTGCTTTAATCAATAGATAAAAACCTCGTAATGATCTTGCAAAGTTTCGTTTCGCAGCTTTATTTGTTCTTGTACAACGCGCATTTGGTAAAAGTCGTTTTTTTCATTAAATACAATGTGTCGTAAGAAATGAATATGTGTTTGCGACGTTGTAGCTTTAGATCGAGTGAACATTTCAGAATACGGTTTGCTTCAATCAAAAGCTCATTTATTCTAGCTAGTTGCCTCTAAATTTTATTTTATTTTGTTTGTTGGTTCAAGAGCTATTGAGCTTTTGCCTAAGGTCACTCCCTCGGCGATTGAGCCAGCAATGACAAAATAAGCAGAGAGTTGCTTGCGCTTGTGAATGACCAAAGGAATGACATTTGGCGAAAGCTCAATAACTCTCGAACCAAGTAGCGAAATAGTACGAAAATTTACAGGCTAACAGCTAGACAAACAGGCTTTTGAATAGAGCAGACCGTATTCTAAAATGTTTACTCGATTAAATGCTACAACGTTGCAAACACATGATTCATTCCTAAACACACATGTATTTAATGAAAAAACGACATTTACACAATTGCGCGTTGCACAAGAACAGAGCAAGCCATGGATACGAAACTTAGCAAGTTTCTTACGAAGGTTTTTGTCTATCGTTTAAAACAATTTGCATCGAAATTGAGCGAGTCGTTGGGAAGTTACAAGGTCAAATATGGGTTTCGATTTTTTTGGAACACTGTATATATGTAAGCTTATGCATGGTTAAGCTGGATTATTTCAATTTGTATTATTTTAACAGCCCCCCATGTGTTCTATTTCATTAAGTATTTATTCAAAGGATGAGCAGCAGAGCATTACTTAGAACTATAGTCTATTTCGCGAAACCTTGTGCATGGAAATCAATTTCGAGCACGTATCCTTTTGCACAACAAACATTTAAAAAAAGGCCCGCCCCGCCAAAATTTTTAGAAAATAAAGCCCGCCCCGCCAGCCATGTGACCCGCCCCGCAAAAAGCCCGCGCGGGCCTGCGGGCGGGGCGACCCGCCCCGCGCAGGGCTCTGGGGTTCACCCCATTCCAAAAGTTAATAGGGTTAGACTTGACTCTAACCCTATCCCTTAAAAGGGGTTAACCCGTTTTAAAAGGGTTATTTATATGATGAACAAAGCACGCTTTTTGAAAACCTTGTAATTTTTTAAAACTTGGAGGTCATTTACGCCTCACATCTGAAAGTTCGAACCGTTACATGTACGAAGTATAGTCCACACTTTTGGTACCACGCGACTTTACTGCAGGTTCTATTTTAGATCTTACAATAGCCCTATCTTGCTAAAAGCTTTAAAAGTAAAACTGTTTAACGCATTAACACCATAGGTGGGCGGCCCCAAAACTGGGGGGTGTGTGCAAGATTCCTTAAAGATCAAAAATGGCCCTAAAAATATGGGTATGGCGAAAAAACAAAACTTTTAAACGTTTCTCATCGAGCACAATCCATTCGCATCAAAAAATTGAGAAAAACAAAAAAATTTCAAAAATTGAATTCCGGGGGGAGTATTTTGGTTTCTCGGGGGTGCATAGCCCCCACGGCCAGGTATGACTTTCACCACACGCGGACAGTGAGAAAATTCTGTGTTCAGGATGGGTAAAATTGCCAAAAATGTCACTAAAAATAGAATTCTGGGACTGCAGTAATCTAGAAGGGGTACAAAGACTATCCCCACGCCCATTCATGACTACCACCTACATGATCCTTCATTTATTCAACATCAATTCACGATCAAGTAAACAAAGATATATTCAACAAAGTGCAGTTAAATCATGCGACGCAATAAAGCGTTTATCTTGTCCTCGCGATTGCCAAAATCGCCCCCTTCGACGAAATGATTCGTCTTTTTGCGCCAACCGCCGGTCGGATTGTTCAACTTAAATACGTTTGTGTATAATGATCAAAGTTTCGGGGAGGATTTTAGATGAATAAATAATTTAGGTAAATGTATAAATAATAAATAAATAAGCTAGTCTAAAATTTATAAAAAATGTAAAACTGGTAGATCGTAAAAAATGTAAAAAAACTTACAGAAAATCAAATTTTAATTATCGAGAATAGATCTTATGAAATTGAATACCTACGTACCTACTGATCGTCTCATAAAACTCAGCCTAAGATAGAAAAAGCAAGTAATATGTAAACATTTTAGAAAAAGCTATTTTATTGAGCTGAAACGGATTGAAAATTCACACTGTCAATTTCAAGCACCTTCACATAAATATGTACATTCGTTTCAAACCACCCATTTTTCACCTTAATTCCCAATCAGACGCGTTGCCACCATAGGTGAGCGGCACCAAAGCTCTGGGGAGAGGCGTGCAAGATTTTTCAAAGGTCAAAAAATGGCCTTAAAAATGGTGATATGGCAAAAAAACACCATTTTTCAACATTTGTGTATATATATAATAAACGTTTGTTACTGTCGATGTATGGTGATAACCTCTTTTTTTTGTACGAGACAAAGATTTTGAGGCTCGTACAAAGATTTTCGGAGCCATCTTTGTACAATGTACAAAGACTTTTTGGGGCAAAGTAATAGTAATTTTAACATTTTTGGAGTATTTTTTAGCAAAATTTCTAAAAATTTTTGGCGCTTCGCGCCGAGTATCATAATTACATTCTATTTAGCTCCAAGCGCGGGCATTTAACACTCCAAAATCTATCTGTAAGCATCTTTGTACAGATTGAAGCATCTTTTACATCTATTTCCACTGTTTTATAAAGAAAAAAGAACTATTAAACAACTTTGCACTGTTTTCCGCCGTTTGAAGATAAAATTGACTCTTTTATCTTTGCGTTGCATTAAATTCATAAGCAAATTGGTGTCTATTATGAGATTCAGTCAGCACATTGCAACCGCTTATTATTTATAATTGTGTAACACAAGTTATTTTAACTTGCCGAGTCGAATTTTATGTGTAATTTCAACCTAAGACTCATGAAAATTTTGGCGTTGCGGGCCAAACTAATATAACCAGCTGAATTTAGGACAAAAGTTACACCTTTTGCGAAGCGTGCGGATCACGGATAACAATCTAGTAGTATGTAAAAATGTGTACATTCAATTGCATATCTATACGTTATATGTACAAAAAAAATTTCGCTCGTACAAAGACTTTTCCGGAGATCTTTGTACATGTACAAAGAGGCTCGTACAAAAAAAAAACAGTGGTGATAACGTTTAAGTCATATTTTTCTGAATTTTGGGGAGTTCCGGCCGCCCCCCCAGAGGCACGTGCCTGCTACGTACGCCCATGTTCCCTTCTCAACCGACAACCTTTTTTGCATTCAAAAAAGCCACCACGCACACGTCTGATTAGAACAAAGCATGCATGTGAGAAGGCGTTGGATGGGAATTTCCCGGCTAAAATGAGACCAAAACGGACTACATTCCTATTTTTTGGCGTAGGAGCTTGAAATGGTAAGGAAGTGTCGATGATGGCAGTTTTAGCACTACTTTACGATTTATACCGATCTTAAGGGCAGTGATCGTATGGGGACCCCGACCCCGAAAAACCCCGGCCTAAACCCCGACCGCGACCGGGGGCATGATTTTTCGAGTCGGGGTTGAACCTTTTTTCGGGGGTGAAATATAGCATTTTATTTGTTGGTACATAAAAGAATTGTATAAATAGCAAATAAATTCGGAACAAGGACTATTCATTCACCAGCAAAATTAATATGTTAAACTCGACACTCAGGGTATTTCATAAAGTACGCCTGGTCGCCATGTTGTTAAGACGTACATACATCTTCGCATATTTTCCATTATGAAGTGCGCCGAAATTACTGCGCAATCACAGGCGTAGCCGGGGAGGGAATGGAGGCACATGCCCCCAGAATTTTTCAGAAATTATGTTGATTTTTCTGGCGCAATGTGTCCAGAACATTGAGTTTAAAAAGACATAAACGTCAAATTTTTCAGCGCTTCGCGCCGAGTCATTATTATTTATTGTTATACAGATCCAATGAATTCAAGAGCTTGAATCTGTTAAAATAATCCAGCACTTCGCAGCACTTTAGTGATTTAATGCAATATTAGTTCATTGAATGAAACTGCACATGCTTGTTGAACATAGTAGTAAAAGTGCGAAAATGTTTGCGTACCAATTTATCTATTCTCTGCTTTGTTTATCTTTCTTTACAAGGACACATAATTCTATTTTAGATGAAAGGAAAAGCCGTTTCTGCGCACTGTTTTCTAAACTATTTAATAAGAAGGCCACAAATGGGCCTGAAAATGGTAAGAACAAAATTCTCATTGATACATCTTTCAATGACTTATTGGTTGCGACCCGTTGCTGCGCTACATACTTAGCAGAGGTCGAAAAACGCATTTCAACTCAGAAGTTTTGTGCAGTGTAGGTGTTCATCAATTTTAAGTTTTTTCGGACTTAATTCAGAACCGAGATTTTGCCAATTTGCGAAAATTTTAACTTTACTAATTTAAAATTAGAGTGTCTTTTTACGAAATTTTCGGGGATTCTGCTCTGACGCTGGTGGCGCTTGAACGCGCCACCCCAGACCCCCAGCCGTACAATCTCGTTCTACATGTTGAAAGAGATTCTTAGGACAGAAAAAGTAAAAGGATTAGGAATTTTTAAAATTTTTGCGCTTCGCGCCGCAATTAGTTTATCTGTTCTGTATGATTTAAGCGGTATAAATTGAGTTTAAATAGTAAAAACGTCAAAATTTTCCTGCGCTTAGCACCGCCATATCTTAAGGCGGTAAAATATGACTGAATTCTCTTGATGCTTTGCGCCGCTTATGATTTCCGAACTGTTTGTCAATAAAAAGGCGTAAATTGCACATGAAAACGGTAAAAATTTCGAAAATTTTTCGGCGCTTCGCGCCATTGGCTCATCTACAATCAGTCCGCCATAGAAAACCGCTATGAAAAACTGTGGAAGAATACGAAAAAGCGAGAGCGATTAGTGATTAAAATTGAAGGTAATGCTAAATTGCTAAAACCATGCTTGAACTTGGAATGAAAATAAAATGTTGAACATAACCAGCTTTATTAGTATGCTCTACAAACAAGTGAAGGTATCGTTTTTAACCTTTTCAAATTGGTATGTAATCATGCAATGTTAATTGTTAATCTTCAACCCCGACCTCGAAAACCGGGGTTTTTCATCCCCGACCCCGATCGAGGGTGAAAATCTGACCCCGCACGATCACTGCTCAAGGGCCATTTCAGCCCCTTGAAAATTTTTCGCAATGTAGAAAATTAATGTTTTTTGTATACACATGAACAGCATAAATACAATCAATTAGGAAAAACGGGAGCTTTCGGAAATGACGGTACAACATTTTGGTCCTGAAACGCTCGACACCAAACGCGTTCTTGAGGGAAGTTTAACCCCCACTCCCCGCCTTAAAATGGCAATTGACCCCCTCAAAATGGCTGCGACTCCCAAGGATTATCGATTTTTTTTGTAAAAGTTGGTAAAAGCTGTAAAAGTGTGCCTTTTTAAGCGTTTTTAGCCCATGTTGGCACAAAAATCCCAAACTTTCGGATACACACATTTTTTGACCATATTTTATTCAATTTACTCCTTTGTTTGAAATTTTTTAAACGTTTTTGTTCTAGAAAGAACGAGGATTGTGAGAAACATCAAAGAACAGTGTTTTTGGCGTGTACATCGTTCTTTTTAACCTAAAAAAGGCACTTTTTGAAAAATTTTTGGGCCTGAACCCCCCAGAATTCCCACGCAGTACATGTATGCTCGACACTAACTTTCAGACTCTATAGCGATAGTGATTCGCCCTTTCACCTCCTACTTCCTATGTGAAAATATGCTATAATTCAAAATAACTTGTTCGATTCGCAAAATCATTAAAAACTTTTCATTCAGCATTGACTAATGTTATAAGCTGCGCAATTTTTCACTTTACACTGCCTACTATCTTATACTCACGCATATTTTGATTAATTTCGATTAAAAAATCCAGGGTTGTAGATTTTCAGATAATAATTTAGGATTTTTCCATTGTACTATTTAGTGGGTACAATGTCAGCAACACTGAATTAAAATTTACGGCTAGAAATTTTTTTGGTTCTTTGAATGATTTCTTTCAATGTCGACTAAGTGCATAATATACTAAACATTTATAAATTAGCTGCTCAATCAATTTAAACAAAGGCACACGAGCTAAAGAGCAGCACAATCATAGTAGGCGCCAAGGCTTGCTTTGCTTTGACATCTTTACAGTACACTCCTAACATTTTTAAAATTTTAAAAATTTTGTTTTATGCATTTTTTATATTTTTGTATTTAAAATTCAAATTCACAAATTAATCAGTTGTCGGTTAATGATTTAAAATTGCGTTTCGAACTAAATCATCTCATTAACTCTTCAACATAATCAAAGATTCGAGTAAATGATCAACAGAATAGTCGGTCGATATCGCTCGTGGAGAATAAGACGCTTACCTTAAACGGCCATAAGAAATTATTGACCCGTTTAAAACTGGGGCCGACCGTATATATCTGATGGATTACGTCTTCTATGCAGATAATGTTATCTTTGCCTAAAACATGAACATCCGTTAAGTTAAACAGAAGAGAATAAAACGCTTCAAAAGAAGGAGCAGTCTTAACAAACCTTAAGCTATAATGCAGCAGCTCAAACTTTTACAAGGAAGACAATTAAAAATCGATCGAAAAAATCCAAACAATGGGTATCAGTATCCAATATTTGTGTATAAAGAATGCTTTGAAAAATCCTTCAGCTTTGCTAAGCATAGGTGAGCGGCACCAAAAATCTGCGGGGAGTGAGCAAGATTCTTTCAAAGGTCAAAAATGGCCTTAAAAATGGTGGTATGGCGAAGAAACAACATTTTTTCAACGTTTCTCATCGAGAACTATCCATTGGCATCAAAAAATTGCGAAAGAAGCAAAGAATTCAACAATTGAATTCCGGGGGCGTTTTGGTTCCTGGGGGGCGCACACCCCCAAAGCCCCCAGGCCCAGGTATGTTGCTAAGGATTTTTTGCCTGTTCGTCGTTTTAATATAGTAATGAGAAATATACGACGACGTCCTGCTATTATGAATTATGTAGACCGAATTATACTCAAAAATTAATAAGTGAACGAATTTCGTTGCGAGAACTGTCTGAAAGTGCTCTTAAAAAGGCATTTATGGAGGTAATGATAAAATACGATCACAACAGATATAATACGATGCCACGCATACATATTCAGCGTGGGAATTCAGTGGGTGAAATTTTGAATTGCCTTTTTTGACTCAAAAATGGTGGATAATACGCGTCAAAAACATCCTTTTTCGGCGTTTTTGACGATGCTCTATGTAACGAATGTTACATTTAATTGATAACTATTAACTCTTATCACTGTCGTATCGATTTTTTCTCATTTGCTTAATTCATAACATTGTACTTTGCATGGAGAAAATATTTTACTAGTATTTTTCAAAAATTTTGGCGTTTTTATGGCATCGCGAATCTGAAATCAAAGGTCATAAGGTTAGTCATCAGAAAAACTGCATATTTTGCTTCGCGCGTCATTACATACTTCTCAATCATCTTACATTCCAAACTTATAATACTCGTGATGTCTTGACTAATTTAATAGCATTGAAAAAACTCGTGACTATGCGGGTGCAGGATGTTTTAAAGGTCAAAAAATGGTCTAAAAAATGGCGGTATGGCGAAAAAACAATTTTTCAACGTTTCTCATCGAGCACTATCCCCATTGGCATCGAAAAATCGCGAAAATAACAGAATGAAATTTCAAAAAATTATATTCTGGAGGAGGGTGTATTCGGCCTTCTGGAGGGTTGCATACCCCCAAACCTCTCACGCCTACGTGTGCTCGCGACTCTTAGCTTTTATTTCGTATCATATATTCACGGTCATTCTGCGATTCGGTTCATTATTCGATTACCGTTCGCTTATTGCCATTCTCAAACTTGCTTACTTATTTTTAAACTAAACTATAATACAACATTAGCACGTATTCGAAAGCCGGGTCGTCACCATACATGATCTTGGGGGGTTTGCCCCCTTCCAGAAAAATTTTCACTCCCTGCAAAGTTTTTCACACTTCCCCAGAATTGGCGATTTTTCGAAAGTTCGCAAAAATTAAAAATTCGTAGACAAGGTGCTTTTTAAGCGTTTTCAGCTATCTACTTGCACAAAAGTGTCCGACTTTCGGCGCTTCGCGCCATTATACTCATGTTTAGACTATACTTTGTTCAATTTGTTTGACTTTTTTCGTTTTTTTGAAATTTTTTCACGTTTGTAAGCTCTATAAAGATAGTGTATCGTCAAAAACGCCAAAAAACAGTGTTTTAGACGCGTATTCACCATTTTTGGACCCAAAAAGGCACATTAAAATTGCACTCCCCTTCACATGCTGTGCATGTTTAGTCGCTATATCTATCTTTCTAAAGCATAAAACAAAAAAATCCGAAGGAATAAAAAATAGAGCTAATTGAACAAAATATAGTAAAAAATAAATATAGGTGCGAAAAGCCGAAAATGTGACTTTTTTGAGCAAAAATATAGCTAGACACGCTTAAAACAGTACCTTTTCTACGATTTTTCTGTTCAGTTCTGAAAACGTGTGAAAAATCGAGAATTCGACGGATGAGTGAAAACTTTTTGTTAGAGAAGGGGGTGAAAACCCGCGAAACAAATGCCTTGAATCTTAAACTTTACCGAGTTATCCTAACCTGCAAAATATGTAAATCCACCAAAATGCCCCCAGCAGCCGAAGCATGACATTAGGGAGGTTGACGTTAACCCCCAGAATTTTAAATTTTCCAATAAAACCGTATGAAATGTCGTTTAACGCTTTTAAGCGTTTGGCATAAAAGTGTCAAATTTTTGGCTTCAAACGCATTTGTTGACTATATTATGTTCAACTTACGCGTATTTTCCCGTATTTTTTCTATAAAAAACGTTCTATGCGCTAGAGAGAAAAAACATGGCGAGAAACGTCAATGCATACCCATAATTTCTGAGCTTAAAAAAGTCACTGCAGAAAAATTTTCGGGTTCACACCATAGGTGGGGGGGTTCCAAAGTTCTGGGGGTGCAAGATTTTTTCAAAGGTCAAAAAATGGCCTTAAAAACGGTGGTATGGCGAAAAAAACACAATTTTTCAAAATTGCTAAAAAACAAAAAGATCTTCAAAAATGAATTCTAAGGGGTATTTTAGTTTCTAAGGGGTGCACACCCCAAAACCTCCCACGCCCAGGTATGGTTCACACCCCCAGAATTCAAAAGCTCTGCATGTATGTCAGCAATTACATACTTTGAATTCATATTCAATTTCGACTTCGTGGATGAATCTTACTAAGGCATTAGATTCACAAACGGTAATAACGAAGCAGTTTTAAAAGGCAAATAAGAATGTAGTTGTACTAAAGGAAGATTTCAAAAAAAGATAATAACTATTGAATATCACATCATGCGTGCCCACGGCCAAAAGCTCTGGGAGGGGGTAAATCCAGTTTTCTTAGGGCAGAGGGTAAATCAGTGATTTTTACCTATATTTATTGTCAAATTTTCGAACTAACCAGTCGTATTTGATTTTCCATGATTAAATTTGCATGAAAACAATTATAATAAGGCCAATAGAATGACCTGTCCAGTGTTTTTTTACAAGGTCCGTTTGTACATGTACAAAGATGGTCCCTAAAAGTCTTTGTACATTTTGTACACAAACTATTGGGTACTATACTATGGTACAGTAGCGATTTTAGTGTGGTACAAACGAGTTGTTCCACCTTTGGTAGTGTATTTTAGCTACTTTCTGGGGTTCTGCGAGCAAACATCGCTAATAATCGTCTCAAAACGGCGCGAAGCACCAAAAATTTGACATTTTTCCTTTCAAAATGCAATTTCTGACATTATAAATATATGTAGAACACATAATTACTCATTTCGCCGAAAATTTTTGCGAATTTCGAAGCTTTTTGCAATTTTATCTTCCAAACAACCTTTGTCGTGTACAAAGACGGTCCCCAAAAGTCTTAGTACATCGGGAAAAATCTTTCCCGAATACAAAAAAAACCGTGCCTGTAGCACAAAATTTATGCAAAATAATAAAGAAAAATGACTGGATGAATGAATTGAACACTTTACTGCTCGAGAAATAAGTATATGTACTTGAAATGAAATGTCACTGTTAGACGTCGTTTGACGATTTTTCATAGTTCAAGCATCAGTTTTGGTCTACAATGGCCTGAGGGGGTATGCCTTCCAAAAGTCCTGATAAGGAGATGATATTGTATCTAGCGTGGGGGTCTGGGGGGTATGCACCATCTCCAGAAACCAAAAACACCCAGAATTCAATTTTTGAATTTTTCTGTTTTTTCTCGCAATTTTTTGATTCCAATGGATAGTGCTCGATGAGAAACGTTGAAAATTGTGTTTTTCGCCATATCGCCATTTATAAGGCCATTTTTTCACCTTTGAAATAATCTTGCACCCCCCCTCAGAACTTTGGTGCCACCCACCTATAGATACCCTAACGAGCACGTGTGTATCACGTTAATCGTTTGATCGAAATAAATCACCCAATTTGTCCTCTATAATTTTGTTGTCGGTGATTGGAATGCGCTGGCTATTCACTTTAACGAAGCCACGCTTGTAAATCAAATCCCGGATAGTTTTCATGTTTGGATAGCCGTAGGCGACGTACGGTTCAATGATGCGCAACATATTTATCGTTGCCTTGTTCAATTTGATAAAGACGCCGTTGTTGATCTGGCGTAGTCGAAATAATTGAAGGATTTTGCGAGGTTTGGGGTGCAATCCATTAACACTGAAATTTAGGGCCAGAATAAGGGTCAAATAATCAGGCACGTAGCAGGCCGTCCTATTTTGGGGAGGCCAACACTGATTTTTGGGAGGACTAAGCCCAAAGACCAAAATAGCACAAAATAAGGTTTAAAAAGTCCTATTTTTCCATTTTTTCTGAATTTTGGGGGTCCGAACCACACGTGTGCATGGGGGGTTTGGGGGTATGCACCCTCCAGAAATCAAAATACCCCCCAGAATTCAATTTTTGAAAATTTTTTGCTCTTTAGCGATTTTTTGATGCCATTGGGTAGTGCTTGATGAGAAACGTCGAAAAAAAGACCATTTTTTGACCTTTGAAAATTTTTTAACCCCCACCCACCCCAGAATTTCGGTGTTGCCCACCTATGGTCCGAATCCCCCCATTCCCCCACAGATACGTGCCTGCAAATAATGGATGATGATAGTATAAAAAAGGTACCTAAAAAAATTCATAGAGAAGATGGTGTTTCGAGCGTTTTTAGCTGTTTGCTCAAAAGTGTCAAATTTTCGGCGATTCGCACCATATACTCGTTTTTGAATTACATTTTATTCAATTTGTTCGGTTTTTTATTTTTGTTTCAAAAATTTTTATCAGGTTTCTACACTCTTGAAAGATTAAGCATAGTCAGAAACGCCGAAAAATATTGTTTTTGACGCGCATTTACCGTTTTTGAGTCCTGAAAGGCGGTTCGAAATTTCACATCCCAGAATTCCCACGCTCTGCGTGCATGTCTAGTACAAACTGTAAATTATTATTTCCACCAAGCAGGCTGGGTATAAAGACAATTATTTAATGATTTGAAAAAAATCGAAATTTACCTAAAGCGGCGATTGAGTCAATAAAATTCTTGGTTTTGATCATATTTTGTTTATAAACTTATTTATACGTGTATAGACCGCTGTTATCCGTCAACTTCTCTTATCACTTTTAGATTAAATAAAATTTAAGCCTGAAATTAATCCACGTCTAATCTTCGGAACTGTCTTCTTTTTGCCAATGCGATATGAAGATGTATTTCAAAGCAAGTGTATTTCCACAGGCCCGTATCCAGGGGGATAGAGAAACACGCTCCCCCCTGGAAATGAAATTTGAGAATGATTTTCTCTTTTATTTCCCTGTTTTTTTTGCAAAAAACGGGAAAATTATTTATTGTAGTATTCTTAGTCCCAAACGCGTGGTTGAACATTCAATCTTTATACAACTTAAAACATACTTTGCATCTACCTTCTGTTTTTTTGCAGGTTTTACGCAGAAAATGAGATACGTGTAAGATCCGAGAATGGATAGACATTTCTTGGCGATGACAAAGAATTTTAGTCATGGACTTTGACTATTTTTGGACTTATTTTAGAACCGAACCTAGGCTGATTTTATGAAAATTTCAACGTTATCATTCAACTTTGAGGCGCTTTTTCCATAAAATTTTCCGAGGCTGTACCCGAACCCCCATGTGTGGGGGCGCCACTTGAGACACCCTTCAGCACTAGAAGAGAGGAGTCCCTTCGATTCTCACCATATTTAAGGAACCTGAGTAGCAAAACTTCACAAAGTGTGTACTTATAGCGGTCGTAAAACGTCTTTTTAAATTCATCCTTGTTTTTGAGAAAAATTTTCGCGCCTACCCCCCCCCCCCGAACAAAATCCTGAATGCGGGCCTGTATTTCCGTAACAATTTTAGGCCGGACAGGACAAGCCCAGAAGCTCACGAATAGCGGATGAATGCATGAAACTAATCAGCTAAAACTCAGTAGTATACGTAAGAAGACAAAAATTTGGGACATTTGAAAATGGGATAAAAAAGGCAAACCTAAGCTAAAAACAATCAGAAAAGAGGGGCACTCACGCTAACAGAAATGTGAGCACAGGCAAAAGATTTGAGAAGAAACTCTACTCATTTCATCACAGCTATTTACGCTGAACTCAAAATTTTGGTTTAAAAAATGCTAGAAATGAGTAAAATACGAAAAAATTTTACTGACAAACAAAACGCAAAGCGTAAAACGAACAACATTCCCCTTCAAAAAAGCTAAAAGCGATTCAGATACGAAAACATAAAAATTCTCATTTTTAAATTTCCATATCTCACCCAACAATTCGAACAACGAAAGCAAATCGTGGCTCATCGGGCACGTAAAAATTGCCGTGCTTTTTGGCCTCACGCTTTAAGCGTATAGTTTCACGCTGTTTCCTGCGATAAGTTTTAACGTAGCTTTCGGCTCGCTTGAACCACTCGCGTACTTTGACACGGCGCGTCTAGAAATTGGATACACTTTGGTAATACCCGTTTGTCAACATACATGCACACATGGGGTGAGGAGAACACATAAGCATAGGAAGGCGGGTGAAAGGGGTATGACCCTACGTACCGAGAGAGCAGTAGAGCGGGATTTTTTCTAGGGGGATTGGGGGCGGTCCAAAATTGGTGACCCTATATATAGGGATATGGTCGCCGGGGCGCCAAATAAAGTGCATTTTCTTACGTTTGCGAACGTGCTCTATCCGTTAAGCTCATAACATTCAATTTTTTCGAAAAATTTTTATTTTCTCCTAATAAGCTATAAAGAATGACGTTTTTTGGCCGCGCTTGGGCCTAAATGAACGAAAATAATGATTCTATGGCGCGAAGCGCCGAATATTTTGAGAATTTTCGATAAAATGATGCCAATTTTCACGCATTTCCTTACCTTTTCAAAATTGTTTTTGGGCTAAGGGGGAGCAGCTATAAAAAATGACGTTTTTTTGGCCGCGCTTGGGCCTGAATGAACGAAAATAATGATTCTACGGCGCGAAGCGCCGAAAATTTCGAGAATTTTCGATAAAATGATGCCAATTTTCACGCATTTCCTTACCTTTCCATTATTTTTGGGCTGAGGGGGAGCAGCTATAAAAAATGACGTTTTTTGGCCGCGCTTGGGCCTGAATAACGAAAATAATGATTCTACGGCGCGAAGCGCCGAAAAATTTTGAGAATTTTCGATAAAATGATGCCAATTTTCACGCATTTCCTTACCTTTCCAAAATTATTTTTGGGCTAAGGGGGAGCAGCTATAAAAAATGACGTTTTTTTGGCCGCACTTGGGCCTGAATACCGAAAATAATGATTCTACGGCGCGAAGCGCCGAAAATTTTGAGAATTTTCGATAAAATCATGCCAATTTTCATGCATTTCTTTACCTTTCCAAAATTATTTTTGGGCTAAGGGGGGGGCGGCCGCCCCCGCCCCCCCCCTGCCTACGCCCATGACCCCTACCTATACTGTTAGGCGATTTTGAGAAAACAAGGGGGTTGAAAGGGGGTATTACTCCTACCTAAGGTACCGTCGGACGATTTTAGAAAGCAAGTGCTGTAAGACAATTTTTGAGCCTAATGGATTCCCCCTAATCATCTCTACCTTGCCCATGTATGGTTAGGGGATCACTCCCCTGAACGGTTAGCCAAACAGGTCCTGTACGGTGATTTTGGGCTGACATAACGTTTTTTGCATTAAGGACAAAAGCAATATTATCGAAATAAATTTAAACAAATTTTTACTCACAAAGCGTCCAAAATGAATCAACTTCTATGTTTTTGATGTTTAAAGAGATGTAATGCAGATAAAATGGACGAAAAAAGCTTGTTTCAACATTTTTACCGTTCGAATAGCAAAAAAATCGTGGACACTAAATTTGCTAATTATGATTTCTGAGATTTTATTCCCCTCGCCGACCCTGACCTTGTGCATCTCATCTATACTCAAATATAAAATACCTAACAGAAGGGGATCTCCATAACCTGAACTCGGCGCGGCGGCTTAAGTTTAAAATACGGATTCTTACAGAAGTGGGTAAATCCTATGGGTTTATACAGAGGAGTGAGAGGGGGTAACCTCTGCTCAAGGGTCCAACAAAAAAAACAGGTACTGACGGGCATAAATGTGCAGCATGGCGATTTGAAAGAAGTAAAACTGAAAAAAGTTTTAAAGTGCCTTTTTTATTTTCAAATGCAATGATTAGGCGTCAGGAACATTTTTAGACGATTTTGACGATATTATTTCTTTCTGAAGAATAGAAGACAAAAAATTTCGAGAAAATATCAAAAAAATTAAGATGAAAATAAAGTAAAAAATTAATATATTGCGCCCGAGCCGAAAGACTGCTAGAACGCTTGAAAGAAGCCTTTTCTTTCATTTTTTGAAAAATCAAAAATTCTGGGAATTGGAAAGATTGCAGGGGCTAAAAACTTTTGGAAGTGAAATCCGTTAAGTGGATAAACGAATTGAACATTCTACTGCTCGAAAAATACGTATTTTAAATAGAGCTGTGCCGGGGCCAGGCTGGCCCCGGCACCGGGGCCGGGGCCAATGTTAGAGTTGATTATAATGTAGAAAATTGATAATGTTTTGAGCAGATTTACCTTCAAACACAATTTCAAGCAAACCACAGATCTTGCTAATTCAAATCTTTATTTCACTATGTCAGATTGGTGCAAATTTCTAGTTAATAATCAAAATTGATATATTTTAAATTGCAATTCATATAGACGAGCATTTCCAGCTTGCTTGGTAGCACACAGCTACGTCTATCAGAACAAATATATAAAATAATAAGCCTAAAAAAGTGCAAAGTAAAGCACATTGAAAAACGCGTCCAAGTCAGAGGAGTGAAATCCATACATGGGCAGCTCAAAAATTCTAGGGGTCCAACATTTTTCAAAGTCAAAAAGTGCCTGATTATATATGGTAGAGCGAAAAAAACACCGTTTTCTCGCGTTTCTCAATGAGAGCTATTCATCAGCATCAAAAAACCGCAGAAAAACAGAAAAAATTCTGAAAATCAATTTCTGGGGGGTCTAGCGGATTTTTTTGGGGGGGGAGAATGTGAATTCTGGGGGTCTAGATCCCCGATGCCCACGTTCTATTATATTTTGTAATCCCAACAAATATTAACGCTTGACGTGCATACATATCTACTAGCAAGAATATATGCATAGGTACATATAAGGGGTAGGGCAGAGTCGTACTATGAGCATGGTAAAGCACGCTATTATTGGCCCCGGCCAGGCCGGCCCCGGCAAAAAAGGCGGCCCCGGCACAGCTCTAATTTTAAATTAAAATTATATCATTAGTCTTCGCCTGACGCTTTTTCGTAGTTCGAGCAACAAATTTGGTCCAAAAACGGCCAGAGACGGTTACGCCTTTTAAAAATCCTGACAGGGGGATACCCCAAACTACAAGTATGCATGTGTGCCACTAATATCACGCAACTACACCAAGTAAAGTTTTTTCAGGATTGGAGTTCTTTAAAGCATTTTTAAAAAATGTATAAGCAATTACCGCATGGTCAATATACAACAGTACGCTGGAGTAAATGCAAACTATAACTTCCGTCATAAATCCATGCGATTTTTGAAAGTTCGGATATTTCACAAAATATGCTACATTGTACAAATAGGGCGCGAGAAAGAAGTTTGAATGAAAGTTGTCCATTGCTCGCCGAAATATTCCTGATTTTATCGCGAAATTCGTAATTTCGAAATTTAATAAAATTTATGGTAATGAATGTACTAATCATTCTGCTTAATTATCTTTTTAAACTTGATAAGTAAATTTATGCAAATTTTCATGGCAAACGCCTCGAAGTAATCCATAGCAGATATATGTATAATTGTTAAAACTGCTCATTCTTTTGAGTACTAAGAAGTCCTACAGCTTCATCAATTTTTGAATGGATGTTCATATGAATTTTTTCCGCGCCTTCTTTTCACGTTTTCTTGCAAGTTTTGTAAGAGACCCGAATAACTGATTTTTACCCACTTCTGACGGAACAAATATTCTACGCTTTAGCCCAGTACGGTATTCCTATGATCGGTTGATACACATATTTTGTGTGCGCTATATACTTTTATTGAATCGATGCTTTCGGCTATTGGCACATGTCAGACTTCGGGAGTTAATGCAGAATATAGGTCCCGTCAAATCCGTAAAAATGTGTTTAGAAGTTTGCATTTTTTACAAAACGTGGGGCGGAAAGCGAGTTCGATTGAAAGTCCAGATTTCCCAAAATATACCGGATTTTACTGCAAAATTTGTTTTTCAAGATTTAGCACTAAAATTCATGTTTTAGCTTTAACGCCAAAAAATTTTTCGTCTTATTTGCGATATACTGAGCTGACGGAGTAATTTCAGAATATGATCCAAACCAAAATTGTCGAAAATTCCGTAAACATGTCCTAAAAACACACTTTACCAAATAGTTAACCTTAAAACGAAGCGCGGTAAAAAATTTTGATGGAAAACCAGCAATTACTTCTCGAAACATTCAAGGTTTGCATGGAAATATCCCACTTTCGACACATTCGCAGAAATAGGCGATCAAGAACCTGGGGAATTTTTCCGACTAGGAATTCCCTTTTTGGGCTTTTTCGACATGCTGAGCACGACTATGGTAATAATTTTGCGAAAAATGTTTTTGGCTGTTTGCCAACCTAAGCGGGAGTATGTCGACCTAAGTTGGAATATATTGACCTAAGCATGTTCAAAGCCTATATATGTAAACTAAGCCGAAACCTCAAATTATGAAGTAAAACCAGCAAATAAGGACCTACCTAATGTAAAACTTCCTGTACTTTAGCATTGAAAAATGCAACGTTTGAAGTGCTATAGCTCCTTTGATATTGGGTTTTTGATCAAATCTTTTCCGCGCTTTCTCTTAAAAATCCTGCAACCTAAAAAGCAAATTGAATTCGAATTGAGATGCAAATTTTCTGTTTGGACCATATTCTGAAGTTTAGCCGGATAAACTGATCTTTTTTCTTGGAAATCCTGTTTTTAACGTGATATGTGCAAATTTATACAATTTTTTGACCAAACGTCGATATAAAAGTCGACCTAAGCAGCTATATATGTCGACCTAGGCGGGATGGGAGTAATATCGATCAATAAGAAAAATTAAGAGAAAACCGATTCGCGTAGCACATTTCAAAACTGCATAGGTAGATATTCTTACTTGAATTGTTAACTTAAAGGCCCCACGGCTCCCTCGATATTAGGCGGATTTTAACAGAAATTTCTTTTCGCGCCTTTTCGTTTCTTCTGCAAGCTTTTAATTGGGTGGTAGTTTTTACATGATACTACTTGCTGTAATATGTACCTAATTAGAACGTGCATATCTTAAAGAGATATGTGAACCAGCTAGATCAACGCCAAAATTCGGAACAACTTATGAGCATCACGGTATATATATACCTAATGTTGAAAAACTTCAAACAAATTCGGTGGGCGAAAAAACAGAAAAATTTTGATGGGGCGGGCCGTTGAAAAAATTCCAAGACCCGACCCAGAAAAAAATTACTTGCAGACCCTCAAAATAATGATTGAATGGACGTTCTAAACTCGAAAAAACACATCCTACACATGATAAAAATTCAACAAAATAACTTGGAAAAGCGATAGAAAAATTCGGTGGGCCCTAAAGTGAATAAGTGCCTTAAGCACTTTAGCCCAGACTTTATGTAGTTGAAAGAATAGACAATAAGTACAATACAACCCAAGAATTATTTAAAAGCAGACTACAATAATAATCTACGATTTTTATAAAATAAATTAGAGCTAGCGGGCTAAGGCAATAGAGCAGCGAAAGAATTTTCATGTTGATGCCGTTCTGCATTAGGTCTTTTACCCTTGCATTAACTCCCAATAGGGTCCATTTAGCAGGCTGCCCCCCTCCCTACAGGTCGAAAAGGTAAGCTAGTGCCTTGGAAAGAGGAAAAATTCCATCTTTTTGTTTTAAAACTAACTTTCAAATTTTCGGTGCTTAACGACACGACGCATGTGAAATTCCTTCAATTTAGCTCCAAGCACGACCAGAAAATGACTCTTTTAACAGCCTAACTATTCAGAAAAAATTTTTGATCCATTTGACTTTTTAAATGAGAGGAAAAATTCGTTTTTTGACTAAATGTTGTCAGCAACTTTTTAAACATTCTATTCTTTCAGGCAAAAAAGCGGAGCATCTAATATAGTTTCGCCAATCTTACTTCTTGCTCTATAGTCTATACACCCTTACCTTCCTGGCCAAAAGATTAGACTTGAGCTGTTTTGCTTTTCTTTCAGCTTTTTCTTTCCTACGAATCAGCAATGTTTCCGGAATCGTCGGGAATTTCTTTGCGCTGAAGAAACCAAATAATAAGTAATCCGATTGCTTCAGTAAACCACAGATAAAAACCTACCTTGCGCCTTCCGTCATTGTGAAACGCTAATAAATGTGCAAATGCGCTTTGTAAAACTCTCCGAGCAAATGCGGAAGCAAAGAGAACACCAAAGGCCTAATGCGTCGCGAATAGCGATGCGTTGCTTCAATTACAGTAAATAGGCTGGACCATTTATATCTTGCTTTTGATTTCACAAGCTCAACATGCTGCGAAAATTGGCAGTGCTTTTTATAGGCAACAAAGTGATCTAGGATTTGCATTCTCTGTTTACCTTGTATGTATCACCCGTAACAAGACCTCCACTGCGCTTACAACTACAGTGTAACTACAGTCTAGAGTAGTACACCTCACCATACATATACTTACAGCGTGAGAATTCGGAAAGGTTTAAGCCCAAAAAAATCTTGAAAAGGTGCCTTTTCTGGGTTAAAAAACTATGTGTAAACACCTTGAAAACATTGGTTTTGACACATCAAAAACACTGTTTTTGACGTTTCCAGACAATGCTCGTTCTTTTTAAAACCTAAAACATAAAAATTTCGGAAAAATTTGGAAAAAACGAGTAAATTGAAGGAAATATAATCAAAAAAATGTGTATACGGCGCAAGGCGCCGAAAAATTTGAGACTTTTGAGACAAAAATGAGCTAAAAACTTAGGCACGCTTTTAACAATTTTTATAAAAATTCAATAATTCTGGTGGTCGCAGCCATTTTGCGAGGGGGGGTTGAGTTGCCATTCTGGGGTCAAACCCTCCTTCAAACCGTACCCCCATTGAATAATACTATTCAATGGATATTTTTACCATGAACACAAGAACAATTTGATGGATTTCGATAAAATAAAAAGTTTTGGGTAGATAAATTTAAAATGTAACTGATTTTAAAAAAACTTTTGCTAGCTTATGTCTACAGTATGCCATGCTCTAAAAAACTGATCAAACTTTGCATTGTCACCACAGCATACAAGTTTTGTTTTATATTTTGAAAAGTGGCGAAATAGTAAGATATTTTTTTTTCTAAATTTCACCCCGTCCTGTTTTTCTATGGTTTTAAATAGTTTGTCCTGTAATTTCGATTTAAGTCCTTTTGCAATATAGCTGCCTCCATTCATAGGTATGCACTTTACTCGCGCTATGTTTTATATTTTTCACGTTTAGGCACATTTTGGAAAACCCAAAAAAAGCTCTTCCGAATAATAAATTAATTGCTTAACTTCGTGAAGAATTCGACTTGTTCAATATGGCCACCATGGAGGTCACCGTAATAAAAATGCTATAATTTTGGACGTTTTACTCTATAATTCTTTGGTTTCATATTACTAAAATTTCTTCAGCGAATATATAGAAAATTTAATGTTTTTTTCTAATGAGCCAAGTCTCATATTCTGAATCCTTCTATAGTCTGTTTCACGAAACCTTGTGCATGGATCACAATTTTTGAGTCAACGTGAATCGATTACAAAAGCGGTTCAAACTGATCATGATACTGTGCATAGCTATTGAAATATATCTGAAGTTCTAATATGCAAAATTTTACTGTAAGCTGACTAAAAACCACTTTTGTAGATACCTACTTGAGATACTGAAAATTGAATTCCTATCGTGAAATAGACTATAGTTGTTTTGGTTATGTTCAAAAACCTCTAAAATTATTCATTGTACGGTGTGGAAACGACGTATTGCTTGCATGTGATAAAACATCCCCTTCGTTGGCCTTTAAGCCGGAGTTTAGGTCGTGTAAGTAAACGTTAAGAACAGGGCCGTGCTTAGAGGTTTAGCGGCCCTGGGCGAAACTTATTTTGGCGGCCCCCATAATTTTTAAAACTGGTATTATAGGCATCATAATTATCACTTATGTATATCCTTTACATATGTACTTATATGATCGCAGTTGGCATCTTACTGTAAATTTACTAACAAAATATATTATTTTTAGTAGGTATCATATGTTTTTTCTCAAATAATTTACCTATTTCGTGAATGATGACGTGCTTTATTACAAAATAACTTGCCTAGCTTTCTGAGCGGCAAACTGGTCAATCAAATGCAAAAAATCTAACGAAGATGATAAATCCTTTTCAATTAATATAATCGCTAGTGCACTTAGACGAGAATCAGTCATAGTTGACCGCAAATATGTCTTTATTAATTTCAGGTCGAGAAGGAACGTTCTGCTGAGGCCACAGCAATAGGTATTGTAAGTAAAATTCTGAAATCAATTATAAGGTTCGGGAAAACATCCTGGAAGTCATTTGATAGATATTTAAGAGTAGCTAGTGGCGAAGTTAATTCATTTGGACTTGATCGAGCAAGAACTTTTAGCTCAGTGTACATGTCTGGTCCATGTGCATGACTTGAGCGATTCATCATCTTCCCATGTTTTTAAAGCTGGTATTCGTGGGTAGTGCTCAATGAGAAACCTTGAAAACGGTATTTCTTAGCCATACCATCATTTTTAAGATCATTTTTCGACCTCTAAAAAACCTTGCACCTACCCTCCTGGGATTTTGTTGCTGCCCACATATGCTGCGGGGGTCTTAGGTGGCGCGGTCAAGCGTTCCCTGCGGGGTCCGGGACAAAGTCCCTACAAATTTTGTAAAAAAGCATTTTAATGTCAAATAATAACGTTAAAATTTTCGCAAAAACGGCCGAATTTCGGCCCTGAACGGAGCCCAAAAACACTCAAAATTGATGAACTCTTACATCTCACAAAACTTCTGAGCTGAAATGCGTTTTTCGACCTCTGCTAATTACATAGCGCAGCAACGGGTCGCTGCCAATAAGATATAGAAAAATGTATAAATTGAAGTTTTTGTTCTTACCCTTTTCAGGCCCATTTGTGACCTTCTTATTAAGAAGATGCAGTTCAGGAAACAGGAAATGCACAAAAACATAAGAAAATTTGGCCATTTCTTTCATTTAAAATAGGATTGTGTCCTTGAAAAGAAAGACAAAAAAGCAATGAATAGACAAACTGGTACACAATCATTTTCGCACTTTTAGTTTTATGCTCAACAAGCATGCGCACTTTCATTCAATGAACAAATAAAGCATTAAATTACTAGTGATGTGAAGTGCCAGATTATTTCAGCTGATTCAAGCTTTTAAATTCATTTAATCTATGACTCAGTGCAAAGCGCCGGAAAATTTTGACATTTTAGCCTTTTCGAACTCAATTTTCTGGACACACATTATTGCAACAGAATAATCAACAATGTCTGAAAAATGAATACAAGTATAGCTCAGTCAGCGTTCTCTTAAAAATGCAAGTAAAGATTTTCAACTGACTGGGTTTGCATTAGAACGTCGAAAAATCGATCCTTTTGAACGTATGTATCGAATTATTGTATGAGGGCCGCCAAAAAATGAATTCTATACGGCATGCACTACAACTTTTTAGCGGCCCTGTGCGGCCGCACAGTTCGCACCCCCTAGGCACGACTATGGTTAAGAAATGGGTTTATGATAATTCTTGGCTGTTTTAATTTTTGAAAATTTAATTCCGGAATTTTAGCAATGTCTACGTATACTAATGTGTATGTTAACGGAATTATAGCTAAAGATGGTGAGCCGTTTCTCTTCTACACATAAGTTTAACAAGCATATCACGCAAGTACAACAAATAAAATTAAACGACGCGGAACAAAAGCTAAAGAGATTATGCATGGCTTGATTGGTAAATGGAAAATCAAAAAACTCTTGATGAGTTCTTAAATTTATTTTAATTAGAGACTGTTGATACATAAATTAACCACTTGTAGGACAGAACTAAAAATTTTGATCCAAACCTTTATGAATATGTAAAAATTAATGTGAAAAGCGAGATTCATGTTAGCGAGATTAACAGAATTATTATTCTTCATAGGAGGATCAACAACATGATTTCGACGGAAGACTTTGCAGCACCCGCAACATTAAAGTGTACAAGATTCTACAAAGAAAAACAATTTAGATATGCAATCGAACTTAATGTACAGTATCACAGATTGAATCTCAGCTAGTTTGACCGTTTGACGATGGACTACCGCTGGGCTAAAATGAAACTAAAGGCCGCAAGGATGACGCCTTGACAATTTGTGTAGAATCTTGCATTAGTGCTTGATAAGCTAGACACATAGCTGATTTTGGAATCGTAAGCTGAATCAAAACAGGCATGTTAGCATTAAGGAACTTTGTTCAATTATATATGTAACTACAAACGAGTAAATGCATGGATTATAAAACGAAAACGTATGTACACTTCAAATTAAACCTTTTATCATTGTTAACGCTTTTCAAAATATTTTAGCACGACTTAGCATTCTCACATACTCTGTTGTTCAGGTTTTAGATGCACGTACATGGCCATCTAAAATTCGTGCAGTCCTTGTCGGCTTTGAAAAAACAGAAGAAATCTTTTTTTATGAGTAACTTACACATGAATAAAAGTCGGAAGTGAACTTTCAACAAACTTATTTTCAAGTTTTTAAATAGCGAAAGGTGACGCTAAAACGAATTACTGGACGCTTATTTATGTGTGGACAAGTTGCTAATGAGTACAGAGCCAGGGGCGCCCGCGTTACCCCTAGCTGGAAATTTTTGTCGAAAGCTAGATAATATACGGAAAGTGCAAAAATAGCTTTCCATGTCGGAAAAAGTTCAAATTTTCGAAGCTATGCGTCATACGCAAAGTACGAACATTCAATAATTATGCCTCAAGCGCGAAACAATAAGGAGGCTTTTCGCAGCTAATGTAAGAGAAGAAAAATGTTATGATCTTGTGTAAAAAAGTTGAAAAACAAGGAAAAATGCGGTCTTTAGTAGTTATTTCAAAGAAATTCCTATAATATAAACCGATGTACCTTCGGTCCTCCTCCTAAATGGACGAATCCTGAATTTGAGCTGCTTTAGTACCTATATAGACTTTTTGTATGCATGATATAAACAAGGAAAAGCTTACTTTCGTGTATTGCATACAAAACCAGATGAGACTTTGCAGGGATCGCATCCTGCTGATATGGACTGTTGTCGACTTTATTTTGTTTATTTGGAATGTCACCACCGAACCTCATCACGTCAGAACGATCATTTAGCGCATTATCTTCAATCTTTAATCTTCCATCAGATTGAGGTCTTTCCAAAGATCCGAATAAAAACTTCGGCTGATCTATCGAACTTATGAATTGTTTTTTATTGAGAATGTGCTGATTTAAGTTCTGTTTAATTTCCGTATGAGAATGGGCTTCTATTTTTTCGATTAATCTATTTTTTGCTGGTGTCAATGGATCGTACACGAATTTCATCGGTCCATTGCTTAATCTCTTCTTTGGTGCATCGTCAGCTAGCATTTTAATCTTAAGGCGTAGACTTTTCGTGCGACAAAGACCGCCTTGAGTATAGTACAAGCCGTTCAGCGATCCATCGGACGTGGCTGAACAAAAATAATCAATAAAAAAGTAAAATATTATAAAAATTATATCGACGGATAACTTAAGTAATAGACATGCACTTTGCAAGGCGTGACGTTATTTGCATGGAATGTGATTTAATCAAATTTGATCAATTAATCAGACGGTGGGCATGAATAATCTGTAAATATTTTTATTGCATTTCTGCTGATAGATTATGTGAACCGAAAAATTTTATTGGTCGGTCTTTTTCACCTCTGAAAATTTCAAATAATTCTTAGATGAAAACTTGCCAACGGAGCTAAAAAATTGCAGATTGACTTGACTCAGCTCTTAACAATTGATTAGTGTACTGCTTTTGCGAGATTATTAATGTGCTGTGCTAAAATAATAAGTCTCTTACTCAGTTAAGCCAAGTGAGCCTTCAATTTATCCTTAAATGATTATCTGAATGTACCTACCATCTTTCGTCCACCACGGAGAAACACTCACAAAAGACTTGAAGATGATCTTTATATTATTTTTCTAGCACAAATAAAGCACAAATAAAACAAATTACAAAATAATACTTCACAAATAAAACAAAGTACAAAATAATACTTCGCATTTTCGCAATTGTTAGATTAAGCTACTATAAGAGTATTTGAATAAAAAATTATTTCTTAGTCTGCTCCAGGCAGCATTTTTACCGATTCATCTCTAATTAAGTCTCTCTTCAGTATTACTAGGAACGGGAAAATTTCCATGCTTTCCAGAAGCTGGCTTTGTGTAACTGTGGCATTTGATGGAGGTCAATATTCGAGGGAATAAATGAATGTTAATTTTTAACTCAGATGAGCAATCTCTGGAAGTTCGAGACATCTAGGGTCTATTCGTTTTATTAGCCAAAAATTATATTTTGTCTGGAAATTCCGCCTACGAATTAAAAGGTATGATTCTGTATAAAACAAAGCTTTGCATTAAATATCTTCTCACTTATAAATAAACCTTATTCTGATGGAAAATAATTCAAGGGTTGATGTGAAGAATTTTATTTTTTACTTTTTGAGAAAAATTAGGAAGCGTTCGTAGACGCCTGATTATTTTTTGAAGATTTATTCTGTTCATCGAGAATTCTAGGGTTGGAGATTTGTTGAACGAACAATTTGACAGCAATGTAAGACATAATGTTCAACAAATAATTACTTATGAAATAATAAGTTCGACCAGGTTTGAATTCGAGACCAAACGGCAGCGGTGTGAAATCCCGGAAGGAAAGTTTAATGACCGATTGAACTTTTGGATTGGCGCATTTGGCTATTTGCCGGGGTTTGTCTAATATGCAGTTCTTGTAACCATGTTCTGTTACCTGAAAATTAAAATTATATTAAAGCAGTAGAACAAATCATAAAAATAGTATAATACTTGACTTTAATTTCAAATGAAAGTGGCGCAATTACAAAATAGTAAACAATGTTTATTTAAATTTGTTTTACTTATGAAAAAAGACAAATAATGACTAAAATGTATGTTACAGTGAATTGGCCTTAAAATAAGATCAACTTTTAAAGTATGCAATATCATGTTTTCGCTGACGGAAGCTCATTTACCTATACCGAATTAAATAAGTCTAAGAATTATGAAATTATTTAGTAACGGTCAGTCGTATGTTACAAGTCTATCAAAAGTGTAAAGAGGATCATGAACATCGCGTTTAAATCGGCAAAAAAGGGAACAAAATCGTTAAAATGATTCTGTATGTCAATTGATTCATAAATTTCACTCAGTAAAATTTATGCTGATACCTCCAGTGAAGCAAAATACTATTTATTCCTTCCCCTTTTCTTTGAATTTTGCCGTCTGTCGCGTTTACTGCATGCATCATGTTGCACGCTGATGCAATAAGTTAGATAATATGCAAATTAGATTATCATCTAAAATTAAGATGAGGTTATCACACACCGATGAAACATGAAAGAACGGAAGGAGCAAAGAAAAAACAAAGGATGCTAAGAGATAAATAAAAGGAAACAAGCATACAATTAGCGCATACATATGAATGGAAAATAAAAAGAAAGCGATTGAAGAAATAACATTACGGTATTTGACAGGTGTATAGAAATTTAAATAAGGGATTTTAAACAGCTTTTGAAGGATTTATCTCGCTACAAGTCTTTCGTTGCTTATACAATTGCTGATGAAATAAAGAATGAATATTAGGTATCTATAGTCTGTTTCAATTATCCTAGAGCTTTTTCAGCAAATCCTTTCTGAGGTTACAGTAACTATATCTTCCCTACTCACTGTAGATCATTTACAGAGCACTGTAGCTACATGGGAGGAAAGGTTTTTCAATAAAATTTCTTACGGCATAATTTATTCTCGTCTTCCAGCAGATCATGCAACATGCGGATGAAATTCGCGCATTCAGCTTGTCATAAATCGACCGTTAAACACAATAGACTAGCATCATTTTAAACATTGCCGAAAGCTCCCGCTTAGTGTAGTGGTAGAACGTCTGATTGTCATCGAAGCAACACGGGTTCGATTCCTGGTGCAAGATTTTTATTCAACGCACTTACCGTAGTATGTCACAGCACTGCTTATATGCCTGCATTGAGTCTATAAGCACGGTTTAGGGCATTAAAAATGAAAGAATGGCGGCCGCTCGCCCCACTCAACTTTCCTGTCGAGTTACAGTAATTCACCTAGTTAGGCATTCAGTAGCCTTGGAAAATTTTCTGAAAAAGCTCTCGAATTAATGAGACAGACTATATATTCCCTCCTTTTCTCAAAAGTAAATGATTGTGAGCAGACATGCACAACATGGGAATTCTGTGGGAGCGACATTTCAAAGTGCCTTTTTGGGCTCAAAAATCGTGGGAACGTGTCAAAAATATCGTCTTTCGGCGGTTCCTACAATGCACTATCTTTCTAGAGCATTAACTGTTTTGAAAAATTCGAAATAAAGTCAAAAAATCAAATAAATTGAACAAAATATAGTCAATAAATGAGTATATAGCGCAAAGCGCAGAAAATGTGGTACTTTTGAGCAAATAGATGGCTAAAAACGCTTAAAACGGAACTTTTCCTAAGAATTTTCCGGAAACTTTTGAAAAATCGCAAAATCCTTGGGGTGCAGAAATTTCTGGAAGGGCCAAAAATTTCCTAGAAGCCGAAACCCCATCTCCCCAAAATCATGCACGACCGTCATTCGAAGGATTACTAGAGATTTAAAAGTATTACAACAGTGTAAGGATGGTCTGACCTAGCAGGCAAAATCTTTTCTCAAAGCTATTTAATCAGCACACGAAGTAATCGAGAATCATACGTAAAATTCTTTGATACATAAAATTTCACGACTATATTCCAAATTTTACCATACCATGTACAGTACGCTGTATTCAGCTTGGCTGTCAAGTACATTGATGTTTTTGCTAGCGTTGTATTTAGGGCAAAAGATGTCCACGGTGTCCCTAATCCTTGCTGACAATTCTGCGCCTCGTTCACTAATATTTCTTCTAAACCTATAATAAATAGCGCACGATATTTTTGCTATCTACGAAATGTTAGACTCCGTTCAGTAAAACGACTCACACAAAGTTGCTATAAATGTAACAATCAATTGAGTAGTCACTTTTCGTAGTGTTATTAAGTGGGAATTAAGAAAAGGCCAAGAGTCCATGACCAATTATACCCTTATTTAATTTATAAATTCCATTCTCCTCAGGCCCTTTGTACGTTTATTTATCCATTAACGAGTTTAAAAGGGTTAAATCAAATAGAGTGTGAAAATGGGGAGCATCATTCCGCCATGCCTTACTTATTTACGTTCGCGTAAAAATATATCAAGTTTATGGAGTATCATTGATTCTTAGGATCTTGTGCACAACCGCAACCTACTATAGACACAACCATAGATGCACAGAATGGCCGGTCTGGGAGGTAAGCAGGTCTGGGAGGTCAAATGTGAAAGTTTTTGGGTCACAATCATACGTGGGTAGCATCAAAATTCTGGGGGATGCAAGATTTGTCAAAGGTTCAAAATATGGCCTTAAAATGGTGGTATGGCTAAAAACACAGTTTTTCAACGTGTCTCATCGAGCACTATCTATTGGTATCAAAAGATTGCGAAAAAACAAAACGAATTTGAAAATTGAATTCTGGAAGGGGGTATTTAGGTTTTTCGGGGGGGAGGATGCATACCCCCTAAACCCCCACGACCAGGTGTGGTCACAATGACGTCAAGCTGGTATAAATGTCGAAATAGCGTTAAACTTTTGTTAATCTACAGTTTCTGGCCAATTTCAAGCATTTTGAGGCAATTTTCTATTTTTCCATTCTGGGAAATTTGGACCCCCCCCCCACTAACGCCCACGTGCATGTTTGGACAACCTTAGATGCGCGGGCTATCCATTCTAAGAGGGTCGGCTAGAGAGCTTTTTGATCAAAAATAGCCTCAAAAACGGGTATAAATGCTCTGATTGCCTAAGAACAATGTTTATCCACAGTTCTGATCAATTTCATGCATTATTGCAGAAAGTTCTTGATATTCATCCATTTCGCTTTCTATTTTGCTTTGTTCTTCTCAACTGAAGGTCTGTATATCCCAAGACCCCAATGGCATGTCTGGACAAAACCACCAATACGCCTTCAAGCATATGTCAGAAATACTGATTAGACGTAAAAATTTTCAAAGGAGGCTTTGTTTGCGGTTCGCGTCTTCGGATCTCCATCAGAACTGCTCTTTCAGACTAATCCTACAAAGGCACTAATTTGAAATGAAGTGAAGGTAGCTATAGTGAATATGGCGCCCGCTGAACCCACTTTATCGGCTGGATTTCCCTGTCAAGCTATGAAACTGTATTGCTTGCAGGTAACTTTGCAGATGTTCCTGTTTTCTATTAATTATCCAGCACATTGTTATATATTAGAAATGAATGCTCGATTTCATCGAATCCTGAGCAGGAAGCGAGTACATACCTATAGAGGTAGGAGTAAAACGCCTTATCCCTGCTTTAATGATTCTTTTATGCGGCGCCGCATTCGAACCTCTCAAACTTTTGCCTCTTAAGCACGCGATGAAATCTGTTTTGATCGAGCGGAAAAGTTCGGATTTTACGCTTAATTACTTCCATTTAACGAAGCTGTCGGAAGGACGATTAATTGGCAGAAAAGATTATTCAGTTCAAAAGAAAAAAGGGGCGAGCGTTGAAATCATAGATGCGCAACAAAAAAGCAGTGAAATAAGCAATTCTCATGGGTTATTCGTGGCAGATGTTAGACAAAGAACCACCGTTCCACGCTGGAAAATTCTGTTACAGATTTTTTGCACTTATGTCGCAAAAACAATGGATCCCAAATCAGTAAAGAATGACGCAAAAGCGCTTATAGTACGTTCCATTCAAGTTTGGGCATAAGTTTTATAAACCATATCCGACAATAAGCTGACAGATTGCGATCGTAGCATTGATCTGATACATAATTATCGTAATCCGCCGGCTTAATGTTGATAAAAATTCTAAAAATTTATGCCCAAAGTTATGTGAAATAGACTATAAATTTTTGAATTTGCCTTTATAGATACAACGTATCGGAAACTCTATCGAAATGGAAGAAATAAAGTTTTCAATGTCATCTTAGAGCAGAAAAAGGAAGGGTTGAATTTAATTCGCGTGCATCATCGTGAGAAACTATCTCACGAAAATGGTAGGTACCTACATGTTTATCATAAATAGCGCGCGCTACCTATAATATACTTAGCCACTTTTTTTATATGTTTATCACAGCGAGTGCGAATTTTGCGTCCCCCTCACAGCAGCAATGGCACACACCTGGGAGGTGCGGTTTTTTATCGATAATTTAAAAAGTGGATATTGATTTCTTTGAAATTTGTTTACACTTAATACCGAGGTAGCAATGACTGTGTCGCAATTTTTCTTTAAATGTTGCCCCTGAGTTGTAGATCACGAATCTGACCTTGAAATTTCTTTACACTCAATGGTTGTTGTACAAAAGTGTAAACTATACGTGTTTTTTTAATCTTTGCGTGTCCTGAAGCTTCTCTAACTCAATTTTGGTTTCTGTGCAGTCCAATTAGTTTTATAATATAGAGGGTTACAATATCTCAAAACCAAAAATTTTTACCGCAATTTTTCTTGATCTGTGATCGTGTTAGTATAAAGGGTTTGAGACGAAAAAATAAATTTCTTCACCTAGTCCGCTAAGTAGGCAAATTATGCTGATTATGCTTAAAATGTGCCCTGTCCTAAGCGTTAAACATCCTAGTTTATTTTGTTTCTATACACTCGATATTGCGTTATTAGCCCAAGTGTTAAGTTTACTACTGAGAAGCAGTCTTCCGCCCAGAGCATTGGGTATGGTCATTCTTTTTTAAAAAGTCATCTCCGTAACGACAGGATAACAAATCTGACCTTTAAACATTTCTACAGGTGGAGGTTGTTGAGCTGTGAAAAGGTGAAGCTTGAATTATGCACATGTTTGCTAATGCCAATATTTAACTCAATATTGCATATTTTTTGATCAAGTTTTTTATTTCAAATATTTTTGACACGTCTTTAATCATTTTTATTCGCAAGCATGCACTAACTAGCAAAGGAAAATGCTCCGATAGAACAAAAAAGATGAATATACTTGGAATTTCGGACTTTTTGAACAATTTCCCCACCACCGTTTTCTGAGAGACGAAATAAAGATACAGTTATCAAATTTTAGGTATGAATGTGAATAAAAATTTTTTTCAAACTCAATTATTTTGCAGGTGTAAAGACAAGAAGTCATAAGCTAGTTGTATGTGAAGCTTCGTTACTGTAGCTATTATGGATCGGCTAAAAAACGGTGGCGGGGAAATGGTTCGAAAGGTCCTGACTTTCTTCATTGTTAAGGATGTAAAAGGAGGGGACTAGGGAAAATTTCCCTATATGCGCAGAAGCCATTGGAATGTGCTAAACAGTTACACTTCCCCTAAAAACGCAAAAATCGAAGTATATTCTGCGGTCTGTGAAAAATCAAGTTTTAATCACAGCATTTTTCACTGTTTCGCAAAGAACAATTGAAAAGCTTTCAAACAATTGATTTATAATTTATCTTACAAAACCTTACCTTCCGCAATGCTTTGATGGAAAACAAGATTATTGGAGTAAACTTTACACCTCCAGTCCAACTCAATTCAGTCTACAGAAACAGGCATAAGCCGCAGAATATACTTCGATTTTTGCGTTGCCTAGAGGAAGTCTACGTGTTTAGCACATTCTTACGGCTTTCGCGCGTAAAGGGAATTTTTCCTAGTACCCTCCTTTTACATCCTTATGAATAAAGAAATCCAAGTATATTCACCATTTTTGCTCCATCGGAGCATTTTTTCTCGCTAGTTTACAAGATAAGCTAGACTGATTCAGTATTCAGTAGAAAAATATTTGTCTATTAAAAATCCATTGGCCTAGCACGTTTAGGTGACTCTTGCAGCAGTGTCTTAGCAAATACTGGCTAGTCGTTGTGCACAAGTTCCTTTTGTTCTCGGACTTAGGACCGAATTAAAGTCCCTAGCCTTACAGACGTGAAGACTGCAGTATGGAAGTAGTAAATCGAACTAATCCGCAAAATGGATCCTTAAGTAAATTGAGCGGGATCGACGTTTAATTACTGAATAAATATTTAATTATACCGAGAAATCTGGATAGGTGCATATAAATGTAACGTTGTTTGGTAAGAAGCCCGAGTTTCTAATATTAATTGAACACGTACATGTGGTCGGATCTAAATCTCTATTCCCTCATCGGAATTGCCATAAAAATTAATAAACACGCGAGATGCATAAAAATCAAATACTCTTTCTTCGACTAGAACTGTTGAGCGAAGACTACATTTAGGAGTCTGCTACGAACGATCATGCGAAATCTATCAAATTTGTTATAAGTGAAGAATAGTTTAATATTGGGCTGTTTTCCGAAAATAAATAGAAAATTGCGATGTCAAATTGCATACCGTTAAAAGGTTTTTCTGCTATGAACTTTAAAGTTTTTTTATTTATTCTTAGGAACATATTTATTATTTTAGTATATGAAAAGTGTTGCTATAACACGACTTAAAATATATTATGTCGAGGAACCCGGTGCACCGCTCGGGGTCTTCTCAAGACAAAATAATTTACGACTTTCGATCGAACAGTGTGATAAATTTTTAAGATTTCAACGCAGCTCTTTTTGATTTGTTTTATCTGAAATAAACTCTTGGACAATTTGATCAAGCTTGCGTAGCAGGGCTTATCTTTTTTTATGCTGTGGTATGAATAGAGGTCTTCAAATAAGATTTAGTTTCAAAATGGTTGTCTAAAGATCGAAGTTTCAAATTATTTTCTGACATGAGAAGCAAGTACACGCAGGATACTTATAAGTAAAAGCACTTTGATTTAAAATATTTCCATCATGCTCGTAACATAAGAAAAACAGACTTTCTGATGTCCTTTGATCACTAATTGATCAAAAAAGTACCTTTGGTGCGATACGTGTAGATACCTAAGTCAATTCAGATGTTATTTAGTTATTTTGAAGCTTTCTCGACACTTTAAGCGAGGATATTACGAATAATTTGTGTGTATGCAGCAGCGGATCCAGAATTTTGGACAGGGAAGGAGACTCCGAATCTTCAAAAATAGTCAGAAAAATCCGTCCATTATACGTCTGAAGCAAAAGATTCAAAATTTTCGAGTTTTCAAAAATCAGCACAAGGCGTCGAGAAAAAGGTAAAACGCTGCTAAAGCCTACGTACCGGATGTTAAAATATGGATATGCAACTAAAGGATGCGACGCAGAAAGTTTCAGAATTATATGAAAAACTACTTTTCTGGCGTGAAAATATTATTTAAAATGTCAGCGAAGTCAGTAAATGTCATTAACGAGTACTTCGGCGCGAAGCACCGAAAAAATTTAAAAATCATGAATAATGGCTAAAATTATAAAAATACACATATTTTTTAGTGCGCCCAGCTAGTTTTTGACAACAATGCAACGGCTGAAAATTTGGGAGAAGCCGACCATTTTCGAGGAAGGGATGACTTACTTTTGGCCGGAAATGGCAAAAACACCTAACATAACTTGAAAACGCAAGTTTTTGCTCAAAAGTCCAGATCGGCCATGTAGTGCATCTCTAGGCTGGACCCCCGAAATCTGAAAGACCCCAAAAAATAGATAGACCCTCAAAATGGAATTTTTGGTGATTTCGCTCCACCGGACCCCTAAAATTAGGCTGCTGCCCACCTATAGTCTTCATCACTTTTACAAATGTACATATATAAAAGGCTAGTATTCTTGGAACATTATTTGCACTGCACTTCATGAAGAGCCTTTAGCCTAATTCGGCTCGGCTGCTTGAGTCCACTGCATTAGTCCGAATTTAATTAATGGAAATGGATTTTGCATAATTTTCGAATTCAGAAACATAAAGCGATTTTCAGACAAACCACTTAATGGAATAATTTCAGTGCGCAATTAAACGTAACTGCAGGAATTTTTGTCTTATCCTTATCTTGCAAACAATCTGTGGGTCAAAAAAAGCGGTCAGCTTCATATGTTGCCGAAATATGCCTGTTTACCACACGAAAAAAGATGAAAAGAAGAGCCAAACATCAGATTAAGTTCCAAGGTCGCGCGGTGTTTAACAAAACCCATTTATTGGTTTGCATCGTCATAAAACCTTTTTCAAGTCTAACTATCCAGTGTATAAGACATACGAATTAACTGGAACATCGTGATTCTCGATTTAAATGTTATCTTCAGAAGTTTGGGTTATAGATTTGAGGAGAAATTTGTCATTCTACAGTATGCTTGAATATGCGCGTGCAAAATTAACCTCGATGCGGACGATAAGGGTCATTGAACGTTGATGCCTATGCAATGAACTATGATACATAAAATAAAATTAAACTTAGTGAAACTTTATGCAATTGACCAGAATATCGCGAAAAATACGCGTCGTGGTGACGCATGTATGTAGCAAGATTATTACGACGTTGCACTTTTACAAAAGTGCGACCTTCAATAACCAATTAATTTTATCTTAAATCGTTTATGGTCAGTGACAAATTTTCCAGTGAAAAATTTCAGAACGAATCCGTCATATTTCACTTAACAATTACGCTTCGTGTGTGGCGTGTGCTTAATTTTTCAGTCTAATTTCATCCAAATTAACAACTCAGTTTTTCGCGCATTGAATTGCCGCAGATTCCAAATTTAAGTCTAGAATGTGAATTGACAGACATTATGGCCGAAACAAAATTCTACAGAATTAAGACATGTGCGCGAAAAATTTTCAAGAATTAAGTCCGATCTGACAGAGTACTGTAGTAGTTATTTTAGGGCAAAATAATGTAGATTACAAGAAAACGTGGGCACCAATAGGTAAATGCGTATAATGCCGACAAATTAAACGACTAAGATTGAGCAGTAGAAGGCAGAGCAGAGCCAAGAGTCAAATAACAGAACTGTACTTCCAAGAGCCAAATATCAGAATTCTACTACTGAGTTACTTTAAAGTTTCGGGCTTTAAAAATAAATTTCGGGCTATTCATCTACAATAAGCTACAGAAATGCAGTACTCACCATTCGTTTTTTGAATCCCAGACGATCGGAACTAATCGTGTGCCGAAAATGACTGGTAAAATAGAAAATCGAAACAATGATGCGGTTAATTGCATAGCAAATAGCGAGTTAGACAATCAAACTCATCAGACCAATTTATAAAATATTCACAGCTTAAAAAAGTTGAAAATTGTTTCAAACTTATAACAAAGCCCTAAACAAACGACGCGAGTCGACAATATTGAGACCTCCACGTGTAATATACTGGCGTAAAGGGAACTCTAGTGAAAGGGATTTATAAATCAGGATTACTATAATTCCACTTGGTAACATGGACTGAGGAATGCAATTGTGTGTAAACGCAATTTATAATATTTAAGGCAAGTACAGTACCCTACGTAAAACATACATAGTTATAATAAGTGATCCAACAAAACGACTTTATGCGGTCGAAGGTGGGTACATACTGAAATGGTTCTCTCATCGGTCATAAACCAGGCATTATAACCGAGTCAGACGGTCAGAATAAATCCTCCGATTCCTCAGAATTGTAGGAAGGGCTCGCGGCAGGAAGAATATCACACGTATATCTAAAATACTCTAGGTAACAAATTTGCATACGTATATTTTAGTTCATTTTACCTTATGCACGACTATAGTCACTTTAGAGTCTTCATACGTACACAGTAACAAAGCGTATCGATGAGGTTATGAGTGTACTTTATTCATATAGCGCAAAAATGAAACACATCGCACGGACGAATTATTCGATTCCGAGATTATTAAGCAAGATTTTGATTCGATCCGACCGACCAACTCGAATCGTTAAGAGAGGAAATGTCCAATTTATTTTTGCGTCGCGGATAAACACTGTTGCATTCCTCTCTAAATACTCGTTTAGCCGGCTTATAAAATTGTAGGATGAAAAAACCACATACGTGTATATTTAGGCTTATTATATTTATTAAGGAATGCACTGTCGAGCTTCAAGCCACGGAAAACTTTTTCACGTCGTTAGTCTGCTACTTCGGTGTTCAGTTTGAATTCTGAAGCCTGTTTTAATGCCGCGAACATTCGAAATATTTTTGTAGTGACCTGAAGAACGATTAATTGCTGTTGGCGATAAGATAATTGGATTAAGCTGTAGAAAATCATGCAAAGCGCGGCAAGCCGAAAGTTGTTGCATCAACGGCATCAATTTCAAAAATATGAAGATAAAGTTTTCCTCTGATTACTAGGTTATTTATCGATTCGATGGATAACTGTAGATTAAGGAGTATTTCTTATTAGTATACTTATATGTATGTAAATCTGGACACGAATGAAAAAATAAATTTGGATTTGAGTTGGAACCCGGAAAAACTCATTAAATAATTTTCAGAAGTAAAACGGATTTCGGAAGGATAAAGTTTTCCATCGATCATTACTACAGATTTTTGACCATTTTTTCTAATAAATTTTGGAGAATTTCCTAACGCTCAGGCAAAAATTTGCCTTTGATTCTTAAATTTTTCTAATCCTTCCAAATTTTTCTCCTAAAATTTTTTCTTTTCTCATTGGAGGATTTTGATCGTTGAACCGCCAGCGTGTATTTATGTTCGTCGATTGAGTGCGCCGATTTGCTGTTTTTCTAAATAACCGGCCAAATATAGAGCAACCACTTTAGGCGTATCGAACTAGCACAAGCCATCGTCCCTCTATATTGCTTACAACTATAATGCAAAGCATAGCAGGGGGTCAGTAAATAAATCTTTTGGGCCAAAACAACTTCAGAATTTAGTATAAATGCTAATATAATGTAAAACAATCTTAATTCAAAGGTTCTGAACAATGTCAAGCACTCTTGAAAAAGTATTTCGGTTTTCATTCATTTTTGGCTTACATTTTGCCACATCTTCTCAAGAAAATTTTCCACTTTCTCATTCAGGGGGCCTACACCCCGAATTCCCTCCTCTACGCGCATGTCTACTTTTGCCTATCAGAGACTAAGACTGGACTTTTTCTCGAAAGGAACGCGTCTTTATCACACATGGGCGTGGGGGAGTTTGGGGGTATGCACCCCCAGAAGTTGAAATACCCCCAGAATTCAATTTTTGAAATTTTTTAGCTTTTTCAGTGATTTTTTGATGCCATTGGATAGTGCTCGATGAGAAACGTCGAAAAATGGTGTTTTTTCGCCAATCAACCACTTTTAAGACCATTTTTTGTCTTTTGAAAATTTTTTCAACTCACAGGAATTTTTTCACCCCCCCCCTAGAATTTTGGTGCTGCCCACCTATGGTCTTTATCCGATTGTTAGGGTTTGGGCATAAATAATGATATCCTGCTGTGCAGATCTTACAAGCATCGCTTAGCTTCACGCATTAATACCTTCGTGCGAAAATTATAATTCGGAAAGACAAAACACTTCGTATGTGTGCGCAAAACAGTTGTAAGCACACCTGGCGGGGGTTGGGGGGTATGACCCCCAGAAACCAAATACCCTCCCCTCAGAAATCAAAATACCCCTCAGAATTCAATTTTTGGAAAATTTTTTTAGTTTTTTTTGCAATTTTTTTATGCCAACGGATAGTGCTTGATGAGAAACGTCGAAAAATGGTATTTTTATTGCCATACCACCATTTTTAAGGCAATTTTCGACCTTCAAAAAATCTTGCACCCCCCAGAATTTTCTTGCTGCCCACGTATGGTTTTAAGAGACGTACCTATTTAATTTACAGAAGGGATTTAACCTTTGATTTCGGATTGCTTTCCAGTACTTTGCCTTAGTCCGGCTCGTAAACGAAAGCGGTCCGTTTACGGATACTAGGACAAAGCAGGTGTCGTGGGGCAAACCCTGTCACCGTTTTTCTGTCCATTGACCAATTATTTCCGCTTATTTTTTATATAACTATGCACTGTCTGCTGACAAAAACAAAATCGTCAAAAATTTAACTTAATTCACAGTGTGCGTTAAAAAAGATTCAAGAACCAGTGAGTTGGGATTTATGCTTCTAGTATAAGTAAAAGTGTTTTCTGTCTTTACACAATTGACTTGCATTATGCACATTTCCCATTCGTATTTTTCAGTTGGCAATACATTGATTTATCAGTTTCACTTTTCTATCGGTCAACTATGCGTCAATTATTCGTAAAATTTGCATCATCTTCCTCTTTGAAGTTAGTTGGCATGCTTTGGAATGGAAGAAGACTTTTATTTTGTGCCGAGAAAAATTCTAAAAGAGTTTATTTCGCTTTTTGATCTGAATAATAATGCCAGTAGATTTTAAATTCAATTTTTAGCTTCAGAGTGAATTATCAGTTAGAAATTCTAAAGGATACAAGAATTTATAAAGATTTTAATATTGGGAAAAATGCGTTTTAAAAATTCACGTTATATTTCCAAAGAAACTAATCCAAGTCCATTAAAGAAAAACTAAAACGTAGAATCCAAAATCCATTCATTGTCAACAAATTAAAATCTATTCATTTTGATTTGCGACATACATATAGCGCACCTAGAGGCAGCATTTATCAATTAAATGATGTGTCAATGATGCTCTATTCTATCTTCGTGAAATAAATATGATACGAGAAGCAACGCATGTAGCTACTTTTCAAGTTCGTTATTGGTGCAAAGCAATCCATAGCACTATATTAAAGGAAAGATAAAATTAAAATTGGCCGCACACTTTGAAACGCAATAACAAAAAGGAATACAAAATGTCTTCATTGGAACAGAGAAAAGAGATAAGTCAAAACAAAAGGACCATATTCTTAACTAGCAAGAAAAATGTTCCGATGGAACAAAAAAGACGAGTAAACTTGGAATAATGGATTATTATGGATGAAAAAGGAGGGGAGTAGGAAAAAGCTACCTATGTACATATATGCTTAAAGTCGCAAAATCTGCTTGAAATAAGACTTCCTCTAAGCAACGCAAAAAATCTAAGCATATTCTGCGGCCTTTAGATTGAAATAAACTATTAGACCAAAAACGATTGAAGAAGCAGCAACCTAGCTATGCAGTAACCTAGGGAAATTAGATGGATTAAACAAGGAGAGACTTTGCAAGCTGATTGAATGGAATAACAAACATCAATGTATTCAAGACAATCTTAGGTAGCGCGTTAGCGCGTACCTATAATATACTTGGGTAAACCCTGAACACCTGTGCACCCCCTACAGCTATAACGGGATACTTCTGGAAAGTGCGGTTTTTTTAAAAGAAAGATAATAAAAAAATTTGCTGCCCGTGTTTTTTTGTTTTGCTTGAAACTCAAAACTGACTGTGTAAAGAAGGTGTAAACTTTTTGTGTAACGTTATAACATAGGACAAATTTTGGGAACTTTTTACTGCGGCATGTGGACAACTGAGTATTGATGACTCGAACAATTGAACAGCATAGGATTATAGAAGGATGAATTCTACAGAATAGCATGTTTTTTTAAAATTTGCATTAGTTCTCGAATGGCAGTGTAAAGAGTGCGAAAATCTGGGGGTGAAAAAGCACTTTTTGGTCGAGTTTTCAACCTGCTTATGTCTGATACTAACTCCGGTTATGAGTTTTTCAAAATTTTTTCTGACAGAAATGTAGAGTGGATCAAGGGCTACATTCTGCATATAAGAAAAGTATTCTACGCTCTATGGTGAGTTAGATCCTGGGGTTTAAAGTTTACACTCTAGTGGATGGTGTAAAAAACGGATTTTAAGCAAGATTTCTCTGCCAAATTTTTCCGCTTATGAGTCAGTGTAAATTGAAGACAGCATTAATAAAGTGCCTCTCAGGGGCTACACATCGTAGCAAACCGCATTTAAAAAACGCAATATTGAGTTATTTATGGGGTGTAAAGTTCGAAATCAGAGGTAAAAAATGGGCGAAAAAATACGTTTTTTCCGAAGTTTGATTAATAAATCATACCAAATAATTTTTGCAAGAAAATTTTTGGCAGACAGGAATGTACTACGATTTAAAAGCTACAAATTGTACCAAACCGAATTTCTTTAAACTCAATGGGGAAGTCGATACGGAATTTTAAAGTTTACAGTGTTCTAAATGATGGAAAATACGTTTTTGTTGCATTTTTTGTTCGCCACTTTCTCCGTCCAGAAGTCGGGATAAGTCCAATAGAATAAAAATGAAGTGCTTCATATCGGGTGCATGTCAAAGCAAATTGTCCATACATTAATATTTAGCGAGTGTAAAGTCAAAAATTTGGTGTTTAAAATGCGTTTCTGTCTTGTTTTTTTCTGCCTGCTTCTCCGGTTACGAGTCAGGGACACGTTTATCAAGTCTAGAAATGGACCAGAAACCAAATTTGATATGCCAGTCTGGCGCATATGTTTACACTCTACAGTGTTGTAAAGTAATTTGCACCTATTGTTAGTTTGCCCATAGAACATTATGGAGACTTAATTTTTTTCATAAATATCAATCGTAATATCGGAACAATATCAAAATTACGAATCTGACCAAAATCTTCTTTACACTAGGTGTTTACATGAAGTTTACACTACATATGTATTTATCTTCGTTTTTGAGCATTCCAGAAACCTAATTTTTTCCTGTAGTCTGGAAATTTTCAAAGAATCAAATGTGAGACGTCACGTAGGCGCGTTTGTTTACATCCAACAGTGATGTAAAGTAGTTTACACTCATTGTTTATTTGTCCTCAGACCATTGTAGACATGCAATTTTTTCATAAATGTTGGTAATAATAACCGAGTAATATCAGATTTACAAATCGAAATAAAATCCTCTTTACACTAGGCGGTTGTGTAAAGTTTACACTGCATGTTAGCCTTTGTTCTAGAGCATTGCAAAAACCGAAATTTTTTCCTGAGATCTAAAAATTTACAGGGAATGAAATATAAGTACGTCAGCTGAACGCGTTAATTTACACTCAACAGTCATGTAAAGTGGTTTACATCTGTGTCTATTTGTCCTTAAACCGTTATGGAGATGTAATTTTTTCATGAATGTTGATCGTAATATCCGAGTAATATCGAATTTACGAATCCGACTAAAATCTTCTTTACACTCGTTGCTAGTTTAATGTTTACACTATATAATAAGCTCCATTCTAGAGCCTCACGGTATATTATTTTTTCCCTAAAGTCGTAAAATATATATGGAAAATAGATGTGATACGTCAGTTTTGGAAGCATTTTTCTTTACAGGATGTTCTACGTAACATAAGAATTACTAATCAGAATGTTTGTTTCTTCTACAACTAGTAGTTTTGTAAAGTTTAAACCATTCAATTATTAGAAGAACCGCACAGTAAATGAAATCTAGTATTGTATTTCCAAATCTTGCTAATTAAAAGTAGGGTACTAGCAAAGAAAAATGCTCCGATGGAACAAAAAAGGGGAATATACTTGGGATTGAGAATCATCGAGGATGTAAAAGGAGGGGATTAGGAAAAATCTCCCTATGTTTTATGCCAAAAATCGCAAAATATGTTAAAAACCAGACTTTATCTAAACAATGCGAAAAATCGAAGTATATTCTGCGGCCTCTCAATAGAAATAAACTATTTACCAAAAAAATTGATTGAAAAAAGCAGCGAATAAGCAATGCAGTAGCTAAGCGAATTGAGTGAAATAGTACATATCGATGCATTCAAGACAATCGATGATATTGTTGGTTCAAAGCAGTAGGAAACACGGAAGCTGACGTGCAACAGACCTTATGTAGATACTCTTTTACACATGTCTACAACAATTATTTACTAAACTTTTACATTTTTCAAAGGCCGCAGAATATTCTTCGATTTTTTGCATTGTTTAGAGAAAGTCTGGTTTTTAACATATTTTGCGATTTTTGGCATATAACATAGGAGATTTTGAGCTATTATTCGCTATTTATGCAGCAACCTAACGTAAAAAGCGAGTAAATGTAAATGAAAAATCTCGCTTTTCGGAAGCGCATCCAAGAAAGCGTAGATCACTTGCAAAATGCTCGCTTTTTAAAAACGGTCGCGCGTCCCGCAAAGCGAGAATGTTTCATGCCCTCTGTGTATAATAATAAAATTTTATTTTTAGATGCCCGAAAATCCCTTCCGTTCGACCGTCTCGATTCTGCGACCATTATTCATATAAGGGCTTGAAATTTTTGTTTGGGGGTCCTCGACCATTTCCCAGGGCGGACGGGTGCTAAATAAACTCTAATTTCCGGCCAAAAACGGCCAAACTAATCTAAAAATTGCCAAAAAATTCATTTTTTTCCAAAAATTCAAGGGTAAAAATTTTCTGGCTTTGGAGGGACGAACAACTTCGGGTGGGTGGTTTCCCATCCCCAAATCGGATTAAGAGAAGAGTAAGCAGAAGAATGGAACGAAAGAATGAAAAGGTTAGGTGTCAAAAAGAGTTGAGTGTTCGAAAAATCGGGACGGTGTGAGAATTGAGACGGACAGAGAAACGGGTCTGGTGGTGAATCACGAATTTTGTTTGTCAAAAAATAACTTTTATAGTACAATTTGAAAAATTAAGGCAGTTGGATAATTATAATGATCGCACACATGTGACAGGGGAATAGGTATCCCCACCCAAAGCTGGGAGCCTCAACTCCTTTCTGAAAGGCAGAGACTTTTGGACCCCCACCCGATTTTTGGGAAAAATTGAATTTTAGCCGTTTTAGGTGAAAAGGGATTTTCGGGCATCATAAAAATAAAATTTTATTATTATACACAGAGGGCATGAAAATTTTCGCTTTGCGGGACGCGCGACCGTTTTTAAAAAGCGAGCATTTTGCAAGTGATCTCGCTTTCTTGGATGCGCTTCCAAAAAGCGAGATTTTCATTTACATTTACTCGCTTTTTACGTTAAGCTACTGCACAAACAGCGAATTATGGCTCGAAATTGATCATTTTGACACAAGAGCGCGTCACGGCGCATCTTGGCCGCTAAGGGCACGGAGAGAACCGAATGTTGATGCATCTATACCGTTGGGCATTTTCCGGTAAGAAGACGACGATGGGATTTCGGTATTGGGTTCTTTAAGGCAAGATGCCGAAGATGGGTCTTCGGATTTGGGGAATTAAGACGACGTTGGGAACAACTCCGACGCTGCTGATGATTTCGATGCTTGAAAGTAAAATCATGATCTCAAGAGCGGATTTAGGGGGCGCCCCCGTCCCCCATCGTGAGCGAAATTGGATTTTGGCGCAATAAAGGATATATGAGTATTTCTTATGAATTGGGCCATTTTAACTTGATTTTTCAAATGTTTCCGGCGCTTCGGGCCGGAATAGTACTCATTAGTGAGATTAATCGATTTTCTTGGCGCTCTAAAATGATAAAGCACCGTGAATGTTTTCAAAGAATCAGAGGTTCACAAACTGGATCGCACCAACGCTTACACACTGCCAAATTTAAGGTAATTACCACTCCTGGCCGTGGGAGTTTTAAGGGGTATGCACCCCTCCTTAGAAGGCCGAATACCCCCAAAAAACCAAAATACCCTCCCAGAAACCAATTTTTGAAATTTTTTCTGGTTTTTTCAGCAATTTTTTGTTTCAATGGATGGTGCTCGATGAGAAACGCTGAAAAATGGTGTTTTCCGCCAAATCAACATTTTTAAGATTATTTTTTAACCTTCGAAAAATTTTTCACTTCCGCCCAAAATTTTGGCTGCTCACGTATAGTAACTACTAGAATAGCTATATTTTTTGAATCAGCACAATAAGTTCTACTAGAAGAGCTATATTTTTTTGAATCGCAATCTGCTCGGATTTCATCAATTCAGAGGAGTCGATTGGTTTCGGTTAGTTTTTATCCGATAAAGAACTCGACGCTTTAATTCAACAATTTAATAGGATGCAGTTGTTTGAAAAAAATGGAAATTGATAAATTTTGCTGTCAACCTTAAAGCGTCCCAAGTCCGAACCACTGAGCTTAAAATAAAAAGATATTTAACGAATTTCCGAAAATGCTATTTTCTTATTTTCTGCTATAGTTTGCTGAAATACTTAAATAATTCCAGACCATCGGAAGCTAGCCTAATATGCTGCAAGTAATTCATGCTTCCTAAGATCGATTAGAATTGTCTTGATTTCTTGCATTTATATAAAGGCCTGTCAATTTAGTTCAACGATAAATTTAGAACCAGAAACCCAGATCTGGCGCGAAATCCTGCATAGATTATTTTTTGTTCAGTTTAATTATTTAATTACGTTTACTTGATTTCCATTCAATCACATGAAAATCTTTTTTTGGTTGCAGTATGCTACTACAGGAATGAGCTAACGCAATGTTCCATAGCTGGTACAATAGTAAATAGAAGTAGGTATGTGAGTAGCACAGAGTTATTTGGAACCAAAGCGCATCCACATGAAAGAAATAGGGCTGAAAATTTTAAAACTAGCAAAGAAAAATGCTCCGATGGAACAAAAAAGGTGGATATACGAGGGTTGTTAATTAAGTTCGTTTTAGCTGTCTAATAACTTTTTTGTAAGAGATATCAACATGTGTTTTTTGCATATGGTGACGCAACTTCTGCTTTGCATTACAAGAGTCACCATTTGTTTCTATTTTTTTCACCTTTTCTTAGAAAAATTTTTTAAAATACCTCACTTATTTGGTAAAGAATAACAACTTTTATCTTGTCGAACTTTATTTATAAGAGATACTTTTTTAGAGGCTGCAGAATATACTTCGATTTTTTGCGTTGCTTAGAGAAAGTGTGATTTTTAGCAGATTTTGCGACTTTAGGTAGATTTTTCCTAGTCCCCTCCTTTTACATCCTTAATAATCCACCATTCCAAGTATATTCATCTTTTTTGTTCCATTGGAGCATTTTTCTTTGCTAGTACACTACTTTTAATAAGCGTGATTTCAGTACATCAGTCAGTAAACACATACAGTAACATGCCACAATAATGACAACAGTCCAAAAACGCGGAAAGCAATATTGTTCTTAACATCAGCATTATCCTTTTTAAACAAAACAACCTTACATTATTTAAACAGATCAAAGTTTTTCAGCAAAAACTCAAAAACTTTACGCAAATATCAAGTGTAAGGAACACTAACGCTAGGATTTGGAAGTAAAATAAATTTGTAGTATAAACTACATATTAACAACAAAGGAATAGTGCAAACTTTACACAACTACTAGGTGTAGAGAAAACTAACAGTCAGATTCCCAATTCTGATTTTACGTAGAACATTTTGCAAAAAAATTAAGACACGATTTCCGAGAGGGTCGACCAAAGTCATGATAAGTTGAAAAAAAGTTTCCCTGAAAATTTGATATATGGGTCAGTTTTTTGAGCTAAGAATCACGGCGACATTCATTTTTCATAAAAACGAATATTCATCGAGCTACAATAATCCAAAGTTTAAAAATTTGATTATTTTTACGAAATTCTTGTACTTTTGTACTAATTCAGTTTTTTACCGTTACACTAATGACAGAGCAGTAAAATTTGGTGTGATCATAGGGCCATATGTGCTTAATAAGAAAAATTTAAAATTAGAATTTTTTCGCATTTTATGCGCTTTACACAAAAGTGTAAAGACAAATTTTTCGGCTATCTTTTTACATTTTTTTACATTAATCGTGCCCAGTCAGTCAATCTTTGAGAGGCACTAAAAATATTTATAGCGATTACATCTACACATGCCCCCAACCTACGTGTAAAGTTTAATAAAAATTGCAATACCATTCCTGTGAAAAGTTGAACATAAACTAAACAGTTTTACGCAATCATTCTCAAAAAAACTCATTTTGTTGTCAATTTGTTGGCCTAATATTTGAAACTGAGCAGCAATTTTTGGTGCTAATATAGAGTCATAAACAATCTGTCAGAAATTCATTGAATTTCTTTACATTTGTTGCACTTTACACAAATGTGCAAAGTCAAATTTTTAGTGAATTTTTTAAGATTTTATTTGACATTAATTCAGCCCATTGCACTAGAAATATTTAGCGTATGTATAAATATTTTATACACTACCCTATAAATATTTTTATTAAACTTTGCATTAAAAATACATATGACTATGTGCAAAGTTTAAAAAATTGTGATATGCTCTTTAAGCTATGACATTTTCAATCGGTTTTTTGGAATTAAAATTACGGTAATTAGTCCATAGCCTGTTCGAAATTTATATTTTTTCATTTACACAAGTAATTCGAATAGCTTATACACTCTGTTTCCCAAAACGTTGCAGCTACAATTGGTAGCTTGAGCTTCAACTGCATTGCAAACCATACACTCAATTTACATAAATTCGCTGCAAATGTTTTCAGAAACAGACTATAGTAACATTAAAAATATTTTTAGGGGAAACAGCGAGCATTTAAAAATTTATTGCAACTACTAACAGCGTGGAGTTTATTTCGATGGGCAATTTTTAGAGAAATTTAGATACAATCAAAGCTTGGAGAAATTGCACATAATTGACTGAAACAGTCACTGTTAAGCAGGTCAATTTCAAGTTCAAGGTGTGAATCGAACATAGCTGGGTCTTGAAGCACTTCATCATCATTGTCACACAAACGATCATCTAATACTTCAGTATATCTTAGACGGCTCGCCTCTCTTGACCAAAAGCTACTCACTTGCTGAGATGTTGGAAAATGTTCTATAGAAAAGTTTGGATCACGTCTCATGTCACGTGTAACAATTTCTGGATCAAATTTTTGCCTTCGATTTATCCCTGCATCATACTTTTCTAGCAAGAAATGGCGCTGCTTGGGTGACAGAATTTCGCATGTTCGTGGTTGCTTTAGTGCCCACCCTTGAGGCATTTTGTGCAAATCATCACTTTCATAAAAGATTTCCAATGCTTCTTGTATCTCAGGTATTTCTGGCGTGATCCTTACTGATTCCAAATGTGAACTATAGCTTTGTATTGCCACATCTCGAAGGCTTATCCTTTGTGGCACAAGCTGATGATTGCCTAATATAAGATGATGAAGCAGGTTGCCGTGCTTTGCAAATGATTTTACACAACCCTCCTCAGGACAATCGAACAATTCATCAAAAAACATATCTTCGAAAACACAATAAACGTTGAAAGCCTAAAGAAAGCTTAGGTCTGAAACTTATGCTAGATCAAACAGGAGAGAGAAAATAAAGCTTCCATAAAAACGGAACAAGACATTCTCTGAAAAATTATGTCCACATCAAATAAAATTCTAAAATATTTTTTCTGATGGCTGGAGTGTATTGCAAAAATGATGACGTACACTTTAACATTCATACGCTTTATTGGTCGAATATCCTATCATGTTTTAACTATACAAGTGGTAAAATAGAATTCTTTATATTTAGATGGCTGAAAGATTTGTGCATCACCAAGATTTGATGCATTGCATATGCACACAGAATTTAACGTTAGGTTAAGCTGTAGAGGATGCTCAAAAATAATTCAGTTTTCACACAAAAAGTGGTATTGCTGTTTGAATCAAATGTAAGGCTGGGATAAAATTTTCCTTTACACTTTGGTAAAGTGCAACTAATGCATAAAATTCTTAATTCTATATCTTTCATTGTATTTTATAATGAACGAGCAAAAATATTTGAACATTAAACTGCATGGCAGGATTGATGTCAAAAAAACTAAAAAATTCACTAAAAATTTGACTTTGCATATTTGTGTAAAGTGCAACAAATATAAAAAAAATAAAAGTTCAATGAATTTCTGACAGATTGTTTATGACTCTATATTTGCACCAAAAATTGCTGCTCAGTTTCAAATGTTGGGCAAACAAATCGACAACAAAATGAGTTTTTGAGATAGATTGCGTAAACCTGTTCAGTTGATGTTCAACCTTTCACAGAAAGGGTATTGCAATTTTTATTAAACTTTACACGTAGGTTGGGGGCATGTGTAGATGTAATCGGTATAAAAATTTTTAGTGCCTCTTAAAAATTGACTGTATGGGCTGAATATTATGTTACAAAAAATTTAAAAATTAACCAAAATTCTGATTTTACACATTTGTGTAAAGTGCAACAAGCGCTTAAAAACTATAATTCTATGAATTTATGAAAGATCATGTTTGACTCTATTATCGCATCAAAAATTGCTGCTCGGTATCAAATAATACACAAACAAACTTGACATCAAAATGAATTTTTCGAAAATATTGGTAAAAACTGTTCACATGAAGGCATAGCCACAAGTACACTATCGCCCAATAGCTAACTCGTATTTTGTGCTATGTTAACCGATACAGAACCAAGCTGTTCTTGGCATCTTTCGCGAACTGCTAAAACTAGTTCGCCACGTGTAACTCTCGTAGTTACACTTTCAACATAGAAATATTATTTTTAAAGCGTCAGGAAAGTCAGTAAATGCCCGAAAATATTTTAAAAACTATGATAAAAAATGACTAAAATCATCCAAAAATGCACATTATTTTCTATTGCACCCACCCAAGTTGTTGAAGTCACTCGAATTCGTTTTCAGACAATGATTGGGCTAGCCTTAACCACAAATATCTGCTCAATTCTTGACTATAACCGGCATTCAGCCGAGTGCAATTATATTACATTTTATCGAATGATTTTCGTAATCGGTCAATAAAGATAGAAAATTTATGCACAGTTATGTGAAACAGACTACAAGCAGGGGCGGATTTAGGGGTCGAAAGTTTGCTGGTACGCCTCCACTATTGGCCCAAAATAGTGCTCAAAATTTGGGATATTTGAGCGATTTTTAGCAGATTTTCGCTTGTAAAACGGTTGAATGTTTTCCGCCCAAGTCAGGGTTCCGCCTCCCTTAGGGCTGTCGCACCCTCCTCTTCAGGAAAATCCTGGATCCGCCACTGACCTCACAAGTTGTCGGTCGAGTAATGAAAAAATACTGTATTACTGTGTCAAGAGTATCAGAGTTACCAAGTGGACTTATGCAGAACCTAATGTCTACGTTTCTTAGAACACCATGGCTATTCTTTCTATTTTTTAAATATATGCAGTCTGTACGCAGAAGTTTTATAATAAATTTTAAAAACTATCTCCGTACTACTAACATCATCGAGATTGAAATGGTATGTTTTTTAAAATTTTTGCCATTTTTTCACCACCCAAACCCCCAAAAATCGACTCTTGCTCATGTATGAATGTGAGTAATAGACAGATTTTTTATGTCATTCCTCTTTAAATAAGAGCAAGTTGAAAAGAAAACAAGTAAGTATACGTAATGTAATGTAACCACACGTGGGCGTGGGGGTATGCCCCCCAGAAGTTCGAATACCCCCTCAGAAACCAAAATGCCCCCCAGAATTCAATTTCTGAAATTTTTTCTGTTTTACCACACAAGTCCGATCCCGATGTAAACTAAGTCTGTTTCACGAAAGCCTGTGATGGTAATAAATTTTCATGGCTCACAAAAGTGGCTTTAGGCAGCTTACATTGATGCAACTTTGAATTGTAAAGTTTAATATGCTTCTCAGCTGCTGTGCACATTATCGAGATTTTTGCTTAAGTTTATTTTTAATCGGTTTGCAATATGACTCAAAAATTGCGATCCATGCGCAAGACAGGATCCGTGAAACAGACTTAAAGTAGTCATTTTCACGCAAACTATAGTCTCTTTTAAAATTCTTGAGAGACTTTTGTAACAGTAGGGTGATTCTGAAGCAGTAAAAATTCAGCCAATCAAGAAATTTCATCCGGTAAGCTATCGTCTATCGCACGTTATTTGACTATTAAAGCTTTGCTTTGGCACCGTACGTGGGCAGCAAGAAAATTCTGGGGAGTGCAAGATTTTTCAAAGGTCAAAAAATGGCCTTAAAAATGGTGGTATGGCGATAAAAACACCATTTTCCGACGTTTCTCATCAAGCACTATCCATTGGCATCAAAAAAATGCGAAAAAAACGAAAAAAATTTTCCAAAATTAAATTCTGGGGGGGTATTTTGATTTCTAGGGGGTATTTTGGTTTCAGGGGGTGTATACCCCCCAAACCCCCCACGCCCAGGTGTGTTTGACACTCTGGGTCAGTTTTGTTCTTAGGAGCTATGAGAGCGTGACTAGCAGCCTCGCACAAGAAAAATACCGTAGTCGAACTCATACCTGGGCGTGGGGAGGGGTTTAGGGGTATGCACCCCCAGAAACCAAAATACCATCCCCCGAAGTACCCCCCCAGAATTCAATTTTTGAAATCTTTTTCGCAATTTTTTGATGCCAATGGATAGTGCTCAATGAGAAACGTTGGATAATGGTGTTTTTTCGCCATACCACCATTTTTAAGCCCATTTTTTGACCTTTGGCATCCTCCAGAACTTTGGTGCCGCCCACCTATGGTCGAACTCCGCATTTCTCGCTGTGAAGTACATAAGTGGGAATAGCGATAGACCACTTAGGGATGCGTCGGCGAAGTTTAGAATGTTGCATAGCTTATTGCACAATTAGCGAATCAGTTGATGCGAGAGGCGGGTGCTAAGCACACATGGGCATGGGGGTTTGGGGGTATGCACCCTCCCCAGAAGTTGAAATATCCCCCAGAAATCAAAATACCCCCAGAAAATTTTTTTGCTTTTTTGGCAATTTTTTGATGCCATTGGATAGTGCTCAATAAGAAACGTCGAAAAATGGTGTTTTTTCGCCATACGACCACTTTTAAGACCATTTTTTGACCTTTGAAAATTCTTTCACCCCCCCCCTACAGAAATTTTTTCACCCCCCCCCCACAGAATTTCGGTGCTGCCCACCTATGGTGCTAAGAGACTGGGAAACTGCTCTTTGCCGATTGGCTGAATAGTCAATACTTTCGAATCACCATACTGTAAAAAGTCTCAAGAATTTTTAAGTAGTGTAGTTCTTGTTGATAAAATTTAGTTAAAAGCTTTCGGATAAATGAAACAAATGATCTGTGAAAAGCACAAAAAGCGATGTGTGGAAACTAATACAAATTCAAAAATTTTAGTGATCGCAATAAATGACGAAATTTGTGCTCCTAAATTGCCGGTTTACTTTGAAGCTTGCTGGGCAATTAATTAATAAGTTGTGTGTACTCGAAAGTTTGCACAAAAACATTTTATCGCAATCTAGGGCGAGCTAATAACATTTGCGTCAAACATTCATACATTATGCGTACTTTTGATAGGTATTGTGCTCGCATGTGTTGATTTATAATTCGCTAATGTATGTATGTGCAAGGTATGCATCTGTGCTGTCGTTTTGAAAGTGCAATCGTATTCCATCTATAATTTTTTCTGATAGCTGAATCAGAAAGTAATGCATAAATTGTTCAGGTTTACCAATTTTTATATTTGTTGCTTCGATCGATTCGTTCAATCTATCGTCCATGGAGTCTTTCGGTGAAACAAGCCTCTTTCAGTAGATTTGGGTAACAAATATTATCCCATCATAGTCGTTCATGAAAAATTGTGGAAACAGTAATGCCATGTGCCCCTCTATTACACTTAATCTTGTATGTCTAAGCCATTGGATCATCAGCAACTAATTTCAGCAAGAAGCGTTAAAGAAATAAGTTTAAATGTTGATAATTATGTGGTCGATGGATTTTCCGATGCTAGTAAGCATATTAAGCACTATATTTCCTCTAAAAACGCAAAAACGTGAACATGCAGTCATCTTTTTGTCATTTTCATGTTAAAATCATGTTAAGCCAAAAATTAATTATTTTTGTGATTGTTTTTCGTAAATTTTTGTGATTTTTATCATTCAGTAATTCAACAAACAAAAAGTACTCATGCATATATATATATTGCAATTGGTTTACAAGCATCTGGTGTCACGGACAAATCCAAAAATTTTCAAGCGTCAAAAAATTAAAAGTATTAAGGGGCAAAAACACTAGGCCCATGTTTAGGCACTCATCTTTAAGGATTTAATTGTTTAGAATCCCATTCTATTCGAGACATAAGCGGATGAACAAATTAATTTGTCTCAAAAAGGACATTTCAGAATCGGCTATATTTTGGATATGTCTATTTTTGATAATTCGAGCGGACTGGACGCCCCTTGAATTCCGTTAATTTTTCAAAATTTGTTGACGATAATGAACTAAATTATAACTTTAGCTCAAAGCGCAAACATATTTTGAATATAATTGTTTGATCCATTCTTCATTTTCTATAATCCTAGATTGGACATATGCATTTGCTCCCTCCGCCTAAGTATGTTAGGCGCGAATACAAATAAAATCATGGACACGAAAACATCACTTAAGCCGGGAGGATAAAATCGTAAATTCTGTTGGAAAAATTGGAAAAATAATGGACAAAAAGGAAAGAAAATCAAAGTTTTTGTTCTTTTTCGTATATTTCCTAAAAATATTACACATTAAAACATCAGAGTGAAACTAAGAATCTAGGTCTTTTATCGTAATTTCATCTATTTGTGGATACGCCAACGCATTGTTTCTGACTGCAGTGCAGGCAGACTTAACTTATTCTATTCACAATTGAAGAGTAAGGCATTTTGGCTTATATAACTGGGTATAAAAATCAAAATTTTAGAAAAAACCGATTTCTGAATTGCGAGGCTTAATTTTATGCGATAATGTCTTCTATCTTAGAATCTTCTTACTTTCGCCCAAAAAATAAGCGTTTGATCTACGGCATTTCAACTAGAGTTTCCGAATTTCACTGAAGATTATAATTGCTGCATGCAGGTAGGCCCGTATCCATTATTCGGTAAAGGGGGGCCCAATATAAATTGATATACATATATCTCAAAAAATTCGTTGGGATAGCTTGCTAAAACAGCATTTTTCGACGTCTTTCGACATGCTCTATCCATTAATATCATGAAATTCGAAGTTTTTTCAAAAGAATTTTTCTTCACTCAAAAGACTATAAAAATTGTCATTTTCTAGGTCACTCTTGGGCTAAAATGATGGAAAATGCTTCACATCCAGCGCGAAGCACCGATAACTTGAAGCTTTTACGACAACGACATGCAATTTTTCCATCTTTCCGTGCATTATCTTAACTTTCAATTTTTTACAGTCAAGGGGAGGCCTACCCCCTACGACCCCCCCCCTCAGATACGGCCCTGGCTGCATGGACATTTGGTGGCGGTCACTTGGAAAAATTAATTAGAATTTTATCAAAAAAGACAAGGCAGCTATAAAGTGCGGATAACATTCGTAGTCACATGAAAATTTTTTATTCTAGAATTTTTGACCGATTTTTTTTTTTGATTGACGATTTTTTCCTCAAGTCAAAATCTGAATGCAGTCAGAAAGTAAGAGAATCGATACACTTTCTGTTTACATTTAGATTGCCATCAGAAATTTCCTTTAAGGTTGAAGAGTTAAGAGTACCAGACAACGAAGGCTAAAAATGAATAAAATCAACAAAATGCTCGAAAGTGACTAGAAACTACGAGTACAAATTAAAGTAGTTTTGCTCTCACGACATTATAGTATTCGCACTAATTTTTTATACAGTAGTAGCTCAATGAAGCTCTTCAGCTGACCCCGCCCGGTGTCTGATCCCCCAGACAGGCGACATCATGCATCTATGGTGATGGCAATTGCTGCACAGCATGGCGATCGGAGGGGAGATTTGGGGCTAAAATGACCTCAAAAACTGGTATAAGCACTAAAATAGCATTAAAACTACGCTATTACACAGTTTCTGGTCAGTTCTAAGTGCTTTTAAACAGAATTTTTATTTTTCATCCGTTTTTGCCTTCACCTTGCCTCATTTTCGCGATAAAATTCCTATTGTTCCATTCTGGGAGGGGACTAGACCAGACGAGCACGTGGGGGTGTGAGGGTCTAGTCCTCGCCTGGACCTAAAAAATGGAAAATTCTGTGGGGAATATAGGCAACATGAAGGCCAAAAACGGATGAAAATTGAAAATTTTCTTTAATAGTGCTTTAAATCGACCAGAAACTGTATAATTGCGTAGTTTTACCGCTTATTTCAGCCCTTATACACGTTTTTCAGGTCATTTTTGGCCCAAAAAGCTTAGTTTTTGACCCCTCCGCACATCGGCTGCCCCCTAGATCGGCCATGCTGTGCACGTATGGTCTAGGCTACTTAAACCCCCTCCCCACGTGCATGTCTGGTGACGACCACACATCGGCGGGCGGAGGGGGTTTAGGTATTCAACCCCCCCCCCGTCCCGATAATCTGAAAACCCCCTCAAAAATCGGTAAAACCTAGAATTGCATATTTTTTGCTATTTTTTGCGATTTTGATTTGAGGCGCCGGAACTTCTATGAAACGCTCGTTTTAAAATTATAGTATTGGAAGAATTTTGCAACTTACTTTGGTGATATATGCCAATTGCTTTATTAAATTATGTAAAGCAGAGCTAAAGGAATGTTTTGAATAGCTCATCGTCAATTCTAAAATCGGTGAATATTAGTAACTATTACACTAGACTTTTCCAGAATCAAAATATTGAAAATTTATAATTCCGGATAGCTATTTTTAGTTAAGCGTAAATAAAGATAGCATATTGGTTTATAAAATGTGGGACCTAACTTTTTATGTAGTAAGCTGGTTGCTTCAAAGAATCGACATCATGAAAAACAAAAGAACAGCTTGTAGGTAGCTTTCATTTTTGCACTAACAACAGCGCAGCTTCGTCCTAATTAAACATAACGCATGTTTTTACTTTATTTTGCTTAGCTAAATGAGCTCGAATTTGAAATACTACTTTGTCATACACATATCTTATTGCTACGCTTAGTAATAAAAAGCATACTAGAACGATAAAAAACTTCAAGTGTTCCACATAGATATAATTTATAAATTTCATAATGTCGACACCGAAGCAGTCTGATTTTATTTCAGTTTTTAAGCTGAATACGATAGCCATACTTGGTCTGCTGTGCACGGCTACTTTGGGTTTCGCTGCTTATTATCGGTCGAAATATTTCACACGCAGGAATCGACGTAAGAGACATCAGGTGGTGGCTTCAAATGAAAAGTAAAGCTTTTAAGCCTCTTATTACAGCTTTAATCGATCATGTATTGACATTTAGATTTCGTAGATTTATAAATCAGCTTTTAGCGAAGTTTCGTGCTATGACTTATCGAACAGCAGGAAAATAAACAAATACGTTTGTAGTTTCAGCTACTAGAATTAAAGGAATAAAGTTGGGGTTTTCATTCTTTTTTCCTCAGTTGCCGTTCGTTAGTCGCGATTTCGTCTTGTCTACAGATGTGGACTGTCTCACAGCTTGTTTGAACACGAAATTTAATTTTTAATTGGCGTGCATGTCTGATTGCAATGAAATATAAATTCGTGAAAGCCGACGTGTGCATTTAGCCTCATTTGAAATCGACAATTTAAAATCATCCTGTTATTCAAAGTAGTTCTAACTTTTGATAGAAAATTTCCATGTTTTACGCCTTCCCTTGAGTGATTAAAAATTTTGGGGACGTGTGGACGTCCTGTTCGAGGGGTTAGCAGCTACTTTTATTTTTGAAAGCTTGTTGTTTCTTGTACATTCTCCATAGCATTGCAATCACTGTATTTTATTAAATATACGATTTTGATTTCAGCATTAGGACAACATTATATTCTGCGTGCGGAGATACCGCAAATTCATCTCATTTTATTGAAAATAAGAGTTTTGCTGGTTGTTTGATAAACATAAAATGAAACTTAGAGAAGTCTTAAAATAATCTCCTTGGAAACAATGATTATAGGCCTAAATAAAATCTCATTTTTTAAAGTCTGTTTACATATATTTAGGCATTCCTTTACAATTTTTTTATCTGAATAATAATTATCGTTTTATTGGTCTATTGTCGGTGATGATTCTTAAAATTGTGTACGTAGAAAACGTCTTGTTGCTTTTCCATTGCCATACATTTGGCATCAGACGAGCACAATTCTGACATGTGCAACAGATTTAAAAGTGTTATACTATTTTGTGGCATAAGCACCTAATTTTTGTTGCGCAAATGGTTTCTACGCTTTCGGATTTAAAAAATTCACGCATTGAATTTTCTTCATCTTTCTGATTACTTTGTGATATACGTCGTGTGTTCGACTCGTGAGCTTTATAATCTCTAAAGAATGACTAATATAATTAAATATGACCTGGATTTTTGAAACGAAAACGAACGTAATCGACGAAACACAAAGGATTAAACTGAATGCCATAAAAACTTGAAACCCATGTGACAGAATTCCTCGGATTAGCTTTTTGGGACTGGTTTTTGGCCATAAATTATGTGACAAAATCCTAAATTTTCAATCTCTCGCGATACGCTTCGATAAATTTAATGGGAGCATTCCGGTTTTAGTTTTACGCGTATTGATTTACCGTCGTTCTTAATAGAAATGTTTGTAGCGCATGGCAAAAAGTAATTTGTACTCTTTTATGATTCACTTTGCCATGAACTCTACTCTGTTATGAAGGTTGACATGATGAGCAACAATCGTTTACGCATTTTGTATTACAAGGAAATTATGTGTTAGTTTACCCTATTTTCTACTTGATTCTAAATTCCACAAATGCAACATTTCGGTGTAATAAATTGAAAAGTTGTATGAGTCGACCGATTGTTGATATTTATTTTTATTGCAGTTTTAAATATGCTCAACTTTTGTATCATTTTGTCGTACAAGGAGAGTGTTGTTAACGATTGGGGCAGTTCTTCTGTTAGGAGGACAATAAATGGCCAAAAAAATGACGTTTTATTTTTTGTGATTTTTATTATATTTCAGACCTGATGCTCAGATATTTTCTAGATGCAAGTAGCATTTACTGAACTTTTGACGACATAGGCGCTTTCCAATTTTGAATATAAAAATTTATGATATTTAAATTTTTTATCAAAATAATTAAAGTGCGTTCTGATAAGCGTGTGCTCTGCAGTAAAAGTAACGGCCTTTATAGACTACGAATAAATTTTGTAGGTTGTCTTGGATACACCAAAATAGCATCCTTCATTCGCGGTATATCAGCCCGAATTTCCTGCCTGCTTTTGCAAGATATTTTTTTGTTTTTGTGATAAGTTATGTTTTTGTTATAGCTTTGCGCTTATCGACAGATGTGAGAGAAATTTTTAATGATATTTAAGGATTGTTTAGCTTACAGGAACGTACTGATGAAGCACCAAATTAATTTACTCAACGCTTGAAACAAACGGAAAGCATCTAAATTAGTTAGTTGAAGGCAAAAAACCAACGATCAGTCCGGTCTCGCTGGGGGTCGGAGTCAGCTGGAGAGCTTTTTTGAACTAAAATGACCTTTAAAATTTGCGTAAACATAAAATTGCGTACAAATCATCTTTGTTTTATCCAGGACTTTCTGACAGGAGACGGGACCCCAAATTTTCCTTATAGCGTCAAAACCTGCCCAAGAAATCAGCACATTACGTTGAAGTAGATGCTTACTGCCGTATTTTGAAAGATAGAATCATTTGTGATTAAAAAAATTAAAAATTTTCGAAAATTTTATGCGAAAAACGCGCAAGATTAGTTCAAAATCGGATAACGAAATACTTGAAAAATCTTTGTAAGAACTAAAAAAATCAGTATTCTATACATAAACTACTCTACTATTGTAAAATAAAGTATTCAGAACGCCGAGAAAGTCAGTCATGCCAATAATGAATACCCCGGAAAAATTTGAAAAATCGAGATAAAAATGGCTAAAATCATCAAAAAATACACATCTATTCTTTATTGCGCCAAAATATTTTTTGGCGTAGGGGTCCGCCGTCCTCCTCTAAATCCGCGCATGAAAACTATCTATGGTCGATTTAAAACATTGTACGAAAAAATTACGATTTTTGCTCATTTCTGTTCTCAATTTTTCCTTGTTTTCCTGAAAAAATTTCCATTGGGATGTAAAACCCACAATTCCGCATTGCATGTCTGGTATGCCGTTTCGCTTGTGAGAGTAATTTTACAATTTGAAATTGTTTCATGCTACGTTCTACTCGTAGTTATCACTCCTGTACGTGTTAACGATGAGTTACAGTAGTGTTAACTTCACATCTCGGACAAAGCGACCATCTAAGTTCGGCGCTACTTTTATATTATGAAAACTTGCACTTAAGGAGGTTTCCGTTAAAATAACAAAAAAACAAAACGCTTTAAGGCCAGTTTTCGTACACTTTTGCTTGTTGTTGAGCTCATTAAGTCATTTAAGTGAAAAAACGCATCTTGCATAGCCAGTGTGTCGATTTCGCGCTGTAAAAACTTTACTTTTTTGTTCATCGAAATAAAGTACGCTCGCAAATGAATAAAACTGGTTTATTACGCCTAAAATTAGATAATAACTCTTGGATAATTGTCGTTGTACGTGTTTTAATTTTTTTAATCGCTTATGGTCATCTGTCTTTTTGCACTAAAAAAACTTTCATTCGTCGCTTGTTTACCGAGAGTTCGCTTTATTTACCGACGAAAATCGCGCATATTTTAAATCTTTTAACGGGACTTAACTTGACTGTAACGAAATCTTCTCACTTCCGCTTATAAATTTTATCTCTTTTGCCCGCGAAGCAGAACTCACAATGAAAAGGTATAATATGAGCATGTCTTATAGGAATCACATAATAGAGGATATGGATTATGCTAGAATTGTGGTGATAAGCGCCGATGTGGAATCGCTATTAAAGGAGGTAAGTTAATTTTTATTTGAACTAAAATGCAGCGTTATAGAATTTACTTGAAAATTATATACATATTAAAATTATAAACTGTATGCACCATTGACTTCAAAGGCCTTTTGTGGAGATCAGTGATATTGATAGTGATAGCAATGTCTACTAAGTGATAGTGATAGTTAAGTGATAGTTCGTGATAGTGATAATAATAATTAAGATAATTACAATAATATTCGTTATAATAATTAAGTGATACAATGTGCGTCGATTCGATGTATGCAATTTAGTTTGACTTGTCACCAAACTTTCAGACGACATTAAAGGTACTTGAGGTTTTTGTGTAAGTTAGTGATCCTAATGCTTTCTGTGAAGACTTTCAAGTACGAACAAACAAAGAATTTCAAAGATAATTCTAAGTAGAATTACTTCGATTTTACGAGGGATATCAGATTTATCTAGCTAACATGATGTGTTGTTATTATTATGATCTCCATCAATAAAGTTGAAAATAAAATAAGCCATTTGAATTCAAATAATTATCTTCTTCCAGTATTTTTTAATTAAATATGAAGGATGAATAATCGTAAAATCAGTAATGTTGCTAAAAGCGCTGTCGAGAAGATTGACGGCTAAAAAATGGAGACGGCTTTCGATTTTATCAATACAAAGTCACAAATATCAATCATTTTTACTGTTTGAAGCCAAGCAAAGTTGAAGAATGGTGCAGACAAGTAGGCAGAGAAATAACCGATCAGAAGCCAGTTTTTGCCGCTTTGCATTTACAGGGAGCGAAATCAGAAACGAAAGGAGCCACGGATGCATTCGATCAGATAATACAGTAGATTCAGAATTATTTCACTTGAAAAAATTATGAGTTAGATTTTTTTCTTGCATAAAGTACCCAGTGCTATTTTTTTCCTCGCTTTTTCGATTCTAATTGCTTGTTTTCGATTAATGTTTCATTTTGCAATCATTGGCTGCGCTAAGTAGGTACTGATATTGATTCTTTCCTGACTGCATGTTTAAATCCAAGTTTTTGCAGCCATATCGATAAACAACCGGGTTTTGAATATTTTCCAAATAGCAGACATTATCATGATCTGGATAACTTTGTAAGCATTTATTTGAACGCTCTAGGAACTGAAATATTATTGTCCAGCTTTTTAAGGGTCTCTCGAATATTTATTACTGGAAAGATGACGTAAAAACCGCTTTGTACGATTTCGACAGTAAGTCCTATCTTGTGCGTAAACGAATTTTTCATATCTGGTTTAATTCAATTTAATTAATTTAATTTGATTTAATTCAATTTAATTCAATTCAATCCAAGTTGACCACTTTTTCCTCGTTTTCTTCATTATTATTAATTAGGAATTATCAAGTATTTAGATAATTAATTTACTTAAAACTATTCTATGCTCTTATTTATATCAACATAACTCTTTTTTTCAAATTAAGCACCGATTCGTGAAGCCAACAATCCCTGTCTCGTCTCACATAATCTTGTAGTTTTCTTAATCAAATTTTTCTCGATGTGATTTGCATGCTCATATTTCAAACTTTAACTAGCATTAGCAGTGATTTACTAAAACAGGTGAAAATTAAAATTTATTCCTTATGTCAATGAAAGAAATGCTGTGTTTCGTCAATACCTTAACCTTATTAAACTAGATTTAACAAGAATAATGTGGAGCAGTCGGTTAATGAGTTTCATTTTAATTTTTATGTTCTAAGTGACTTTAAGACCAATTCTAAGAAAGTGTTCAGCAATTTAGTTCAGCCTCAGGCCGATGAGCAAATCAGACAACTTTTTGAAATAGTACGATAATTAGCGATTGGCAAAGATTACGAGACCAATTATACAAAGAATGGTTTATACGCTATTTTATCGTGAACTAGTCTTCCAATGAACGATGGCTTTATGTACGTATTTGCTGATATTTAAAAATCTAGCCAAATAAAGCTAGCGTCCGACTATAGTGAAAAATCAAGCGACATGTTTTCCATTTTAAGCACTGTAGTATTCATCTCGGATTACCAGCGGGGGAAAAATTCCATGGTAAAAACTTATTTAAAAACAATGTCGCACTATTCGCTGTGTATAGTTTGAATCTTAGTGTTTACGCAATTTTCTATCATTCCAACTTCACTTTTCTAGGATCTGAGTATCGGATTGCACAGGGGCACGTAAACGAGCCTACGAAAAGTCCAAATATTAAGAGGGATCGATTTTCAGAGGGGTATCAACAAGTGACGGGTAATGAGTCACCTCCTGCTTACGCAATGACAAGATGGTTGCTTTTTGAGAAGTGATTGATAAGACTTAATATATTTCAGCACTGTGCCTAATGACGTTAAATTTTTTCTTCCTTAAGGCCTTTCAACTTTATTAACATTGCTTTACGGCCCGACCAATCGCCCTTAGAAGGATGTAAAAACGTAAGCTTGCTCGAAATATTTTCAAGTGGAAGGCAGCTTGGACATTCCAAAAAATATTATGTTTTTAAGTGAATGTAAAGGACTTTTATTAATTGAATCGACCAGAGTATTAATACTCGTATATGCACTGTATACAGATTAGTGGTTACTAAGTTTTGTTGCATTGATGCTGTCTTTGCACTTTTGTTATTATTATAATATTTTTTAAGTATTTATATTCACTAATATGTTTTTGTCCATTTCATATGCAAATTCCGTTTCGTATAACCTTAAGATTGTCACTTGATTATTTTTCTTGACAGTACAGATCAAGGTAAGTATATGCCAATTCAGCATAATCGTAGGGAAACTGTTTACGAGCGGCAAATGAAATTTCTTGAATAGAAGCAAGTGAACATATAGCAGGGGATGGGTTGATCCCCCACCCAAAGTCAGTCGTTCCCCCATCCGCCCCCACCAGAATAAGATATTTTCGACACCCATTTTTGGCAAAAAAAATTGCGTTTTTGTCCATTTGCAGGTGCTTCTTCACCATTTATAGCCAAAAGGTGAAAGTGATTTTTACCCCTCCCCATAAAAATGGCCGACTACTCACCTCATCAAAAATTTCGAGCTATTATATACATGTCTGAAAACAAGCTCGCAAGGTACAAACAACTTAGCTTCAAATTTGAAAAAGGAGCGACTTGAAAATATATCACTTTAGCTATACTATTGCTGCAAAACGGCCGTAAATCTTCTTCAAAAGCAAATTAAAGAAAAGCCGATCTGTAAGTATGTGTTTTTTAGGATAAGATGACATTCAAAAAGCATAGTATTTTTACAGTAGCATCAATCCCGTCAATTTATTTCTAGCCTTTTTTTATTTTCACTCCACAACTCAAACTAAAATGTACTCCACATCATTTTTCGGTTATCAAGATTTTTCTTGAAATCCTAGTAGAGTGTGGTCGAAATTTTTATCAGATGCCAGCTTATAGACTTGCTGTAAAACAGTGTACTTAACGCAATTGAATATTTCTCGAATTTAATTCGAAAAAATTACAGATATGTGTATAAGTGCAATATATAATAAATAATCTGAGCAATACTAAGAGCATGGCAAACGTAGTTGATATTTTTTGCATTTTTAGTGGCCTTCCGACTCGGTTAACGAAAGAAAGAAACAATTAAAAAGCCTGGTTGATGGGTAAATCATCGTAATAGATTTTCTATGACGATCTCGTTTTAATAAACTATTTTTCAGGCTTACGAGCAAAAACCTTTGGGATTACGATGCAACATTCATCGCAGGAGCTTTTAATTTCTCGATTAATAAGGAAAATTTTCTGAAGGTTAGAGGTCAAGATTTTGTATGCTGTGATCGAAATCAAGTTTCTGTAGCTGGTGCTAGAATGTTATATCGAATCAGCGTTTTTAAAGCATTAGAAATAAATGTCCACGCTTCAGTGAGGCATAAACATAATAACAAATTATGAAAGTATATTTAATCAAAAATGTATTTTTTTGTATTTTTTATGTATTCTTATATTTACCAATATATTTATGTATTTTAATCTTTTTGCCTTTTCTTTGAGGATCAAGCCGCATCTCATCATGCTGTTGCTTCCTGTGGTAATGATGCGATTGGAAAATTAGCTAAAGTCGAAGCTGCCAGTCTGGACAAAAAGGTAGGAAGATGTATATTGAATCATTCTGACTTACAATAACCTAAAAATGCTTTAAAATATCAATTTCCCGGCAAATTAAATGTGTTTTGAATCTGATTGTGCGCACCACATATTTCAACTTCTTTGAAAATCATTTCATCTTTTGCTAACCGCGCACTTTGATTCAATATATACTTATTCAATAATCAAAACATTGCACTGGATCCGTAGAATCTATTGATTAATGCACAAGAATAATTTCGTTTCTACTTTTAGTTTCTAAAGTATTTATTTTTTGATAACAAAGGTGCTCGATTGTCTTGAAACTAAAGTGGTAAATTCTAAGCAATAATTAAATCTCCTAACTCCTTGACTTGAAACCGGACATGCACCTAAGGAAGTTTAGGATCTAAGACTCCCTGAATTTGAAAAATGAAATTCTCCGGACAAGAAAAATGAACACCAAAATATACAAAGATTACAAATTTTATGCAAAAGTGTCTGAAATTAACCAAAAACTGTATATTTTTACTCTATTTTTGGGGTCGAAAAAAACCTGTGGCTGATGCGACGCTTCAAACCATGTCCTCTCATTTTCGTTATTTGGAAATTTGAGGAAGATACAAAGGCAGTATTTTAGATATAGGCATTGATATGCTTCTGCACACACACACACACACACACACACACACACACACACACACACACACACACACACACACACACACACACACACACACACAGACAGAAGCTTTTGTGGTACCTAAAAATGCTAAGATTTCTGGAAGAAACTAGACCTCTCAGACTAAATCAAGGATATTTGATCTTTACCATTTCCGGCACGTATGTTAGAATTAATATGCGGAAGATTTTTTGCACGCAGTTTACCGCTTTTCAGATTTTTTTACGATGCAGCCTATTGCGATTTTATAACTAACCTTTGTAGACCTACGAGTATATTTATCAAATTCTGCTATCCTTAATTTGATAAGACAGATAAACCGTTGTAGAAGATTTTCGATGAGAGACATTATAAAAACTCTGTTATTGATGCACTTTTCAATAATTATTATTTAATAATTAATTATAGTTGTATTATTAATCTTGCAGCTTTTTTTCGTCAACAACAGTAAATTTGATTTGCATGAGTTGCACGACTGGGTATTCACGACATGCAACGGTCGTCTGATCAGAAAATATGACCAAGAATTAAACGATGTCGACAAAAGCTACGGTTTGATCGAACCATCGATTTATTTTCATCCTACTTATCCTTACGATTATGATAAAAAGTCAGAGCGAGACTTTTTCCTGCGCTCCGAATGTCCCAAGTGGAAAAATCGCATTTTGACCAATCAAAAAGCATGGCAAATGATGCACTATGTAGGTTTTAAGCTTCCGTACAGTAACTTATACGCGTGCAATGATAAGCTTTGATTTATGATGGTCTTTTAAATTTTTTTTTGAATTTTTTATTATTTTTTATGTTTCCGACAATTTTTTTACTGTATTCAAATCTCAACAGATCCACGTATATTTATTATGCTGCCTACGTAATGCTAGCACACGATTCTTTATGACTTCGTGAGGCTATTGTAGACGTCCGCCATTACATTTTGGAGGAAGGACCTTTTAAAAGATTTTTTGAAGAATAGGCTCAATTGCGATTTTAGCTAGGTTAGGTATTATTTTTTAAAAAATGCCTATTGTTTCTGTCAGATTAAGATGACATTACATGTTCTTCTCGTTTTCTCACACAACTTCCTTTAAACATTGATCGATACCTAAAGCGAATTAAAGCTGTAACTTAGGGCAGAAATTTTCAACAAAATCCTCGCCAGGCACCAAAATTGTCAGAGCAGGATCATTCAGTCAATAAAAATGAATACCGTGATTATTGAATTTTGAGAAAATTCTTAAACAAAAATAGAGGCTGATCGCATCCGGGAGACACTAAGAGCGATTTTTATCATGTATCACCACGATCTATTAAAAACGTGGTTGGGGAGGCGTGACGCACGCTGACTAACATGAGCTCCAGATAGCAAGCGTAATCAAAATAATCATTTTTGGTCATAAATAAATTTTCGAAGTTTGTAGTACTTTGGGCCTTATAACACGCATTTCTCACGCGATGTTTTAAAATTCTGCCTTCCTAGCATTCCTTAGCACCAGTAGTTAATTTTTTAGGCGACCAATATTTTGAGGCTAGTACAATTATTTAGGGCAGAACAATTTAATTTTCTCTTTATCGTTCGAATAATCTAAACTTTACAGCTTTTCACGTCAAATCACCAAATAACTTCGCCGGCTCAAGGCGCACATAGAAATTATAGAAAGTATTATTTTTCACTTATTTTCAGTCATCCATGGCAACTGAATTGTAAACGATTCACTTCATAGCACCAGTTCTATATTTGCTATACTCGGACAAGTATTAAACATTTAGCTGCAATACTTCGAAAACGATAAAGATTTTTATTCAACTTAATTGAATTGGGAACGCTTTCCCCATCGAAAAATTTCTACTTAAAAGGATTTTCCCCAGAATTACGAGATACACTAAAAGCTAGAATTTGTTTTACAGGCAGATCAATGGATACCTATTATATCTGTGAATCATTTACCCACTCCTCGAATAACCCTACAACGCCATCCCAAAATTTTGAGCTTTTTACATACCTACCTATTACAATATTTTACACCTACATTTGATGAGTGGGGACCATAGATGCACTGCATAGTCGATCAGGGGGTCAGCCGGTCTGTGGGATCCAAAATTTAGCTTTTTTGAGCTAAAATGATCTCAAAACTGGTATAAGCGCTAAAATAGCGTTAAAACTACTTTGTTACACAGATTATGTTCAAGCTGAAGCAATCGCAAGAGAATTTTCAATTTTCATCGGTTTTTGGCCCTCATTTTGCCCCATCTTTCCCACAAAATTTTCCATTTCTTCATTGTGGGCGTCTAGACCTCTCAAACCCCCCGAGCATGTCTAATTGGGACCATACATAGGCCGCAACCAAATTCTGGGTTACGATGGGGCAAAATTGCTAAAAATAGCGCCAAAAATTCAATTCTGGCGAATCTATCGATTTTTGGGGTCACAGATTCTCAGGGAGCTCCACCTCCCCTCCCCACGCCCGTACGTGATGGAGGCAATCCTTTTTTACTGTTTTATTATACATAGGTAGAGTTGCAGTCCCATTATTTTCATATTTCAGCGGATATGTAATTGTTTTTGCCATTAGAATAAAAAATTTGTTTCAAAACTTTTTCGAAAATTTCAATATGCGTTCTGGGGTAAATAAAACATTTGCTGCGAGTTAGTCAAGCTTAGTATGAAATCGACTGCTGTTTGAGCTGCTACCTAGTCTTGGATGTGTCGGTCACAGTGACTTTTGTGGAAAAAAGCAGGGTCTGTTAGCGGGTCATTTTCAATATATATACCTATGCTAAAATAGCAAAAATTCCATTTTCTCTCAACAAATTTTATGTAAATTAATTACTATGTACACAATCTTACTTATGTTCTCTTGTAAATAAAAAATCAGAATAATTTTACTTTAATTAGTCGTCCTTAATGAATGACTCTTTGAATGAATTTTCTTCACTGAATTTTTTCAACAAATCGTTTTGTAATTTTCGTTCGACTGATTCATTGTTTTGACGCAAACTAATTTTTAATAAGCGTATGACAAATCGTCGTCAACCGCTAGCGTCGTCAGCTTCGAAAATATGAGAAAACTAGTCCATTTTAACTTTTTTAGAAGCAGTATTTCATACTTTCAACAATGATAAAAATCAACAAAGGTGATCGTTTTTGTTTGAGTTTGGCAAGGCAATCGAAATCAATTAACATCAATATCGTATTGTATTATTTTAGATGGACTCTCTTAGTATGGCGCAAGATGAATTACAAAAGTTTGCTTCTTTAGAATATTAATAATTTTGCAGGATTCCTTCAGCGGATCCAGTGTTTACTATGGCATTGTTGGGAAAAATAAAGATATTGGGCAGAGCAAGGTATTGAAAATATCTATCTTATCAATTCAAAATTGAGAAAATAATTTCTTAAATATAAAATATTTTGTGTTGCATTTTAAAATTCATTCATGCCGCAAATAACTTGCTGTTCTGCTTTTTATTAAATAAAGCTATCAAATTTCAAAATGCTGGTTCACTAGTGTTTTGGGCGTTTTCGATATGTCAAAGCATAAACTCGTTTTGTTTTTGATTCCTACAAATTATCCGCAAAACTATGCTAAATAGCAGAGAATTTTCAGTTGTGTAGTTCGAGCAATTTTATTGACCAAACATTTATACAAAAGTTTCCATTGAATTTTTTTCAAGGATCTTCATATCGGTTTCTTTTGAAACACTTTCATATATATGTACATGAATTGGAATTCAGATGCCAAGTTGTAATCCTTCTTTTAAAAACCTGTTATTTCGTATTGAGTGTTTGTCGGAATCAGGATTTCTGTTTTCCAAAGCCCGACGTGCATTGCTTTAATTTCTTGTTCAGTCTTCTTTAGATGAAAAAATCGATTGCCGTCTTATTCAATAAAATCTAAACTGGCAAAAATGAACACGCAAGCTCATATCCCGAAATTTTGATCCGTCTCACATTGAGCATTAGTGGCGTATCTGAGATTTTCGTAAGGGGGCGGCACCATACATGAACAGCAGCCAAATTCTGGGGGGTCCGAAGTAACAAAATTGCTAAAAATTGTACCAAAATTCAATTTTGGGGGTCAACCGGATTCTGAAGGGGTCCATCCAAATCCCCATGCATATGTTCAGGCGGCACACTAACTTTTTCCAAAACAGTCAAAAATAGGTCCACAAAACCCGCTATTCACGTGCAGAGTAGCGTTTTTTCAGCCATTTTAAATTGTCTATTTTTAATGAAAATGATTTCTGGTGCAAAAATATTTTCGATTTTCTTATTTTTAATCAAATAACGTCTGAATCAACCGCATAAGTTCCGCTGAAATATTTATATTTTTATATTTTAAGTTATTCTCCTTTGTTAAGCATATTTTGAGACACATTCCGATTAAGATAGGAGCCTTCCTGTATTTTTCAACGAAAAATACTGTTTTCCGAGATTTAATAGTGAACTGCATTTATTTTTTGATCGTTTTAGCCAGTTTGTCTGATTTCGACAATATGCTTGAAATGAATGAGCCGGATTCTGAAGATGCTCCCTTTCTTCGGCCTCATTGCTGAAACAATGCACTTCGAAACAACGTTAATTTGTCGCATTAATTGTTCGCACGCGAATTAAATTATCTACGCTTAATTTGTATTATTTGTGAAAATAAGTGCCTTAGTGTCCTTCTCTATATTCGGAGGTCATCATAGCTGTAATATTTTGTCGTAAATACGCAGCTAAAACTGCAGTCATTTAAATATATTCCGCACGAGTATTAAAATGTACATACATTGTATTTATAAGAATTTTAGCATACATGCACACGGTCAAAAGTTCCGGTAGGGGGATAGATCGGGTTTCCTTGGGGAAAGGGGAGGGGTAAATGAGTTTTTTTACCTAATTAATGTGAAATTTTGACAAAGTTTGATACTTAATTCGTTTTATTTTATTCTTCATGAATATTTATGGTTATATTTGCATGAAAACAGTAACGATAAAGGCAATTAAATGACCTGCAACATCAAAAATATGCAATATAATGGAAGATAATTGTCCAATGAATTTATTGGACAGTCTACTGCTCGAAGAATTAGTATACGTACCGAGAAATATACTGTTAGGCGTCATTTAACGCTTTTTCATCGAAATGAGACGTTTTGGCGCCGCCGTTTTGGCGTCGCACTCTTTGTAATATTATTTATTATTTACATTGCATTTATGAATAAAGTATAATACAGATTCTGAAAGCCCATTCAATTCTCTACGTGATTGTATAAATTACTTCTAGAATGCCTTTGAATTTAGTGAGATAATTAAATGCATCTAAAAATACACTGGATTTTCTACAGTTTTTCAGTCGTACACAAATGAATACTCATCAAATCGAAAATAACAATGTTCTATTTTGTAGCTTGTAGAATTTGCTTTCTGAATATATAATTTATTTTAAAATTGCTTCAAAATTGTATTAATTAGAATAATTTATAAGTTGCTGGCGCCAAAACGGCGGCGCCAAAACGTCGCAGACCCCTTTTTCATGGTTCGAGCTACAGGTTTGGTCTTAAAACAGCCTAAGGGGGGTGTACCTTCAAAAAGTTGTGGTAGGGAGACACCCCACACCCCTAGTGTGCATGTGTGAATTTAAGCCAGAAAAAGTATGTACCACGTCCTTTTTATCAATCACGCAATGATTTATGCATAGGCATTCATTAACTTTGTTTTGTTGCTTTTTCCAGACTAAAGTGGCAGTCTGTGACTGTGAATTGCATCGATTAAACAATGCAAAATGAGCGAAAGTCTTCACTCGTTCAAGAAAAATATGAAAATTCGCTAAACCATAAGCTTGTGATGTTTTTGTAGAATTTTTAACGACAGTAAATTGACAACTTACTGTAATGAAAAACAGACCATAATTTATGGATATGACTGAGATGATAAGCTTAAATTTGTAAATTTTCTGAACTTCCTACTCAATTCAAATGAGTTTGGATAGGATTGTTTTCGAATTTTTACTGTCAGAGTGAAATTGCGGTGTCGCATTATCCGTCGGAGGAACATTAACGTGATGTCAGTCACACATGCCCCAACTTGTAGTACAGCAGACCTTACAGACCCAAGGCTTTAACTAAAGCAATTAGAAAAACCCATTAGGCTTCAGCACTTTTACTCAGCTTGAGAAACTCATATTATTTGCTTTTGGATGGTTTCTGATTTTAAAATTTGAAAAATCTGATTTTCTTTAGCAACGTCCCGATCTTTCACATGTACGTAGGTAGGTGCGATTTTGCATTGAAGTACAAACATAAAACTCTAGTTTTTCATCTAGAAAGGGTCGCCAATCTTGCCCGATGTGCGTCTCTTCCTGAATTGCATGATTGTTTTTTGCCAGTTTTTATTGCTTCGCAGATCGATGTCAGCTTTATTATACTGCTGAAATTACGCAATAAATTGCGGAGAATTTAATCTAGATTTCTTCATTACTGTCACATTGCCAATCTAAAATAATTTGAACTTCCTAGCAACAAAAGCCAAAGAAAGCGTTATAATTTAATCATCCCGTTGAATGAATCAGAGAAAAGCGGGAGTCCGACTGACAAAAAATACCTGGCGTGCATTCGATTATGACAGTTTTTATCAAGATGCCTCCATATAAGCATTTAGTTTTATTTCCCCAGAACGTATCATGTCGTCTTAGACATGCAAACATCTTAGACAACAGGAAGAAAAATATAAAAATGCAGTTATTTGCGCGAGGATAAAGTAAGAAATTGACAGCATCACATAAGGCAAGAGCTGAAATGCAAGTGGATCGAAAAGAGCTCACAAATCTGTGCAACTCGGGCACTGATTTGATCTTCTAATTAGAAACTCAAGCAATGCCGTAATCTCTGTTTTCTACTCATCTGTCATAGGTCATGTCAAAAAAAACTAAAATTTCTATAAAAGCTCTTTAATTTCTCAGACTTCCATGATTTTATCAGGAAAACACATTTTTATTTGCTTGTAATTGGGCGTTTTATCTTAATTTCATTTTTATTTTCTTGCGCAATAAAGATGAAGAATCAGCTAGCGTTTTCACATGTTTCATTCTAAAATTTTCATCCGTGATTAAGCAATTGTTTGAGATGAGATAAGTTGGGTTTTTATTTCTGCAAATAATTTTAGCGGTTGTGATGTTTTCGGTTATTACGACAAAGGTGTGTAAGCAAATAATCAATCTAGCCGTAATAAATAATCGGCTTTCGTTCCGATGAATTTCGTTCGTACCATTTTACCTAATAGCGTGTTTTTTCGGCAATTTTGTAAGCATCTATCGTTGTCCACGCAAAGCAACAAAGAACACTAACATCTATTAATTTGACAAGCGCGTTTTTAAGCGCTCTTGATTAAGCTAGGATGCGAGAAATAATACAAAAATTTGAGTTTTTACTACGATCTTAGTGTAAGATGATGTCTGGCATTTGATTAAAAGATTAAAAACTTGGCGCAGTAAGAGATCAAAACGTGGCAGTACCTAATCAATGGCAGCGCAAACAGGAGGTCATTGGTGCGAGACTGCTAGCATGTGAAAAATTTCAAATAAAGCAAAAATTCATGAGAACAATGCCAAAATATCGTTTTTACATTCTTTTTTAGAATTTTAAGTGTAGGTATTCTAAGTAGCATTTATCAGGAATATGTCGACTTCATTTTCTAGTTTTTGCATTCCGCAATATTTTCAATTATTCTTTTCAGTGGCGGATCCAGGATTTTCTGAAAGGGTCGGAACCACACCTGGGCGTGGGGGTTGGGGGATGCACCCCCCCCCCGAAACCAAAATACCCCCCCCAGAAATCAAAATACCCCCAGAATTCAATTTTTGAAATTTTTTTTCGTTTTTTTCGCAATTTTTTGATGCCAATGGATAGTGCTTGATGAGAAACGTCGAAAAATTGTGTTTTTATCGCCATACCACCATTTTTAAGGCCATTTTTAGACCTTCAAAAAAATCTTGCACCCCCCCAGAATTTTCTTGCTGCCCACGTATGGTCGGAACCCTAAATTCTTCTAATGGTGTTAAAATTGTACGATAAATTCGTCTATTATACTTAAAGTATCGTTTTTTGCCGTGTAGGCAGAATCATTAGCGATCCAAAAAAGATGGAAATTTTCGAAAGTTTCATACGAAAAACGCGCAAAACTAGTGCACAAATCGGTGCAAAGCACCAAAAAATACTCGAGAAATCATTGTAAGAACTAGAGAAATCCTTGTTCTGTACATAAACCACTCTCCTGACGTAAAAATAAAGTTTTAGAGCCTAATAAAGTCAGTAAGCGTCATTAATGATTACTACCCAGCGCGAAGCGCCGAAAAAGTTCGAAGAATTGTAATAGAAAATGGCTAAAACCATTAAACATATACGCATTATTCTCTATTGTGTAACTATTTTTTTGACAACGGAAGGGGGGGCCGCCTCCCCCTCTTAATCCGCGTTTGGATGAATTTGTTCCCATTTTTTTATTTTTCTTATTTTCTAATTTTTTATTTCTCAGCTTCATTCATTGCTTTAATTTAATTTCACTTCGTTTTGACTATGACGATTTCCACGTTTTCGTTTGTTTTGTTCGCAGAATCGATTCGATTCTTCTCTCACATTGCAGCAAAGTACCATTCGGTCTTTATTTTGCCTACTCAGTACGAACACATTATATACGTAAGCGGCGTCCAAATCGGCCATTGAATTCCCGGGCGCGAAAAGATGATGATCGTGATGATAATAACAGGAAATTTGACTCACGCTTGATCAACGAAGTATGAGAAGATCAAAATTTTGTATATCGCAAAATAATAACAAAAGCGAGATTCTCGAGATCGTAAAGTTATGATGACGACGAAACGCGTAGACACACATATTCAGAGATATGTAAAAAATCGTTGATGCAGCAGCGTATCGGGTGGTTAATTTGATTGGTGGAAGAAAGGGAGAAAATGGATACCTACGCCAAAAATATGTGAGCATGACGTAAAAGGAGATAATTGGTTTTTCGAGTTTTCCGCATTACCCAACGATTGGTATCATTTTTATATATCTCAATGATCAATAATCGTAAGCGCAAATTTCCGCATCATGGTTAGAAGAGAATTTGTCTTCTTCAAATTTCAAGAAAAATCAAGAAAAATCGAAAGTAAATGTATGCGTCTTATTTGCCCCACGACACAACAAAATTTAAATTCTATGACTTTTAGGAATAAATTAAATAATTTGCACTCTTAGCGGTAGGTGAATCGAATTTTTTCCAAGTTTGTCTCAGGTTGCGATAATATATGCACAGCACGTCCGGTCTGGGGGGATTCAGCGAGTCTGAGGGAAGGGGTCGAATTTTGAGTTTTTTGGGTTAAAATCATGTCAGAAACCGTTTTACTACTAAAATAGCATTGATAACCATGTTAATCTGCAATTTTTGATCAAGTTCAAGCACTTTAGGAGAAATTTTTTTATTTTCATCGGTTTTCAGCCTTCACTTTGCCTCATTTTTCTCAGAAAATTTTTCATTTCTACATTCTAAAGAGTTCTAGACCCCGAACTCCCACGTCAAAGTACATGTCTGGTGACGACTGCTGCAAGACAACGCCTTCACGTGAAATAGACAGTTCGAACAAGTGATATACAAAAGTTAACAAAATGCGGAGGATATTTTTGGGACAGTACAATAACCTTTGAGGACGGCTTTTGTATTCGCCGGTGAGTTGAGTATGAAACTTATCACATTAGATCGTGGAAACCGATTCGACGCCTTATAACGACATCGCGTTTTCGTTTCCGGTTCTCTTAAGTTCTCCATTAAATTGATTAAAGTTATCGAATCCACCGAAATCGCCGAAATTTCCCGCTAAAAAAACAAAAGTTTTGTGTGATTATTCTTCACTGAAATGATACGCAAAATTAAATTTTTACAAATTAATAAATGAGCGGATAAATAGGAATATGCATAAATTAAATATTTAAATAAATATTTTGGAATTAAGCCAAATCTCCAGCAAAGGAAATGTCTCCGAATTTTCAACTTAATTTAGCGACATCTACATTTATTAAGCACTAATGAAACAATCGCTGACTTTTTAAGACAAGTTATAAATCAGTCTATTTAAAACAAAGTGAAATGAAGTATTCACTTAAGAGGTCATCATTTCCTTCATGAAAGTGCATGTTCCTTCATTATCGGAGAGACGCAAATGACTGGGGATAATGGATATGACAAACACGTGGGAATGGGAGGTCAATGGGGGTCTGACAATAACGGATTCGGGATTTTGTAGCCTTTAAATCGTAGTACATTCGTGTATGGAAAACTTCGAATCCGCAAAATATTTGATATATCGATCAATCAAAAAAGGGATGGAAACGTGTTTTTTTGCCCTCTGTTACAGCCCTGATTTTGAACTTTGCATCTCCATAAGTAAATGAATTTTTAGTTTATTTAAACGCAATTCTGCTGCGAGGTGTAGCCCTTAAAACGTACTTTATTTTTATTCTATTCAATTTATCGCGACTTATGGGCGGAGAAATCTTAGACAGAACCTGTTTTTCACACTATCCAATGGTATGTAAAGTTTAAACCCCTAAATCTAACTCCGTATTAAGTGTAAAAAAGTTTGTTGGTAAGCTCAAAATAGCTTTTAAGCCGTAGTACATTTCTATCAGAATTTTAAGAAAATCGCACCTTTCAGATATATCCCGTTATAGCTGTAGGGGGTAGACATATGTTAAGGGTACCCAAGTACATTTATAATAGGTACGCGCTAACGCGCTACCTATGATCACAAGGCGTGGATCTTTAAACCCCCAGAATCCTAACCAACATCCCCCCCAGATTAAGGCAGACCTCCGAATTGAATTTACAGCGTGTTTTTCGCAATTTTTTCAGTTTTGCCTCATCCAGGCCGATCAGAATTGAGTTGCTGCCCATGTATGATGACAACTCCTAGAAAATTTTCTGCATAAACTCAGTTCATTTTAATACTTTGAACTTGTTCCGCTGCTCGTTTATGCAATTTTAAATTAGCATTAAAATTATATGATGAATTGTTATAAATATTTTAAGCTGAACACTTCTGAAAAATATATTTCAATACGATAAGTGGGCAAGATTGTACTACATATCTGGAAATGCTACTGATTAACTATAAATCCTTTGTTCAGCTCAGTTAGTAAACTAGTTTTATTCAGCTAATTAAGCCAACATGGAGCTGAAATAATTTCTGCAACTACAGGAACATTAGTCCTAACTAATTTAGAATGCACGAGATTGTGACAATTAACGCCAACGCTTAATTCGTAAGTTTAACGCAGTCATGCGCTTCCACCTGCCTTTTTAACAATGCATGAACTTCTAAGCGGTAGTTAAGTTAGCAACAAGGTCGTGCATTTACCTTATTATTTTTGATATATGAACAAATTACTATTTCTCTGTTTATAAGTCGAAAGCACTCAAATTGCGATGCAAGAATACTGTAAAAAATAGTAACTCGATGAATCTGCCGAACCAATTCGAAAAAATAAGTTTTGTATTTTTCAGTGAACAGAAGCAAAAACTAATCACATTGCAGCAATATGACAATATTCATTATTAAATTATTATTCAGACCACATTTTATTCTATTAGTATATCTTATATACGCTTAAGGAATTGCAGCGCCATTGAAAAATAATCGGTTTAACGGTTGTTAATCGATCTACATCCCACAAAAAATGTAGGCCATGTGATAGATGTGTTGATTACAATTATTGTTTTCTAAGACAAGCTGGACCTTCTTGAAAAAATTCGCGACTTGAGACAAACAAATGATAATTACGCATTTTTTGACCGCGAGTTCCCAGAAAAAAATTACTCGATGATTATTGATATCGGAAAAAAACAGTAACGCAGATTAATTCATAAAAGTGTGGGAATAAGTCAACGTGTTATGTATTTAATCTGAAGCAATTCAGTCGAATTAATTACTTTTTTCAACTTCTTTAATCAAAATTTTCGTTGAAAACAGAATTGCCACTTAGCGTGTACGAATAACTAATGAAGTTGACACTCAGTTGGAAAAATTGAAGAAAATTTTGACGAAGTTACTTAAACTAAGCTAAGCTCAAAACTATTGTATTTAGCTACCTGCTATTTACATAATTTGTATGTGTAGTCTCCAGAAGACAGTGTTTCATTCTTGAATCCATGCACTTCTATTAATATGTCATTCAAATGAAACAGATATTAGTCAACAGTTTCAGAATTTTAGAGCATACAATGATAGCCGAATCTGTTCAAAACACGTAAGGAAAATAAATATTAGAATTTTCTGAATACTTCTAGAATATTTAATTTAAAATATGAAAATATCCACTTTAACTTGTTTAAGTCAACTTAATAGAAACATTCAAATTATGCGGACAAATAAGTTTTTCTTTAACCCCGGAAAATGCTGACAAATACGTGCACAGTATGGCCGGTCTTGGAGAAGGTCAGACGGTCTGGAAGTCAGCCAGAGACTTTTTTGAGCTAAAATGATCTAAAAACCTAATACGAACTTTTAATTAGTGTTGAAGCTATGTTAATCCACAGTTTCTGATCATTTACAGAGATTTTTGCAGAAACTTTTTATTATCATCAGTTTTTGGATTTCATTCTGCCTCTTCAGTTTTGGATTTCATTCTGCCTCTTTTCCAAAAAACACCCATTTTTCCATGATGAGGTACCCGAAACCCACCCGTGAGACTCGAAAGCTTAATGCCGTGTCTATTTGGCAACACACTGGCCATGGAAAAAGGAACATAAAAAAGATACAAAAACGTTAAAGAACAATAGAATGTTTTTATTTAAAAATTTTCCTTTTTTCGCGCTGCTTTAGTCAACTATTTTCATGTAAACTGACACAGATTAGGATAAATGCAATAAGCTGAGCAAACTGTCGGCTTGCTATCAGTAAAAAAAGATTTTCTGGAAAAATAAAAAATTAGAATCTAAATGTAAACGAGTCAATAGTTCCTAACAAATTGTTTGAAACAGCGAACTGCGAATTACATGGGGCAGTTCTGTGCTTTATTAACGTTGACATCATTTTGGAGCAATTTCAGCTCGATAAAGCTCAAATTTGAGGTTTTTCCCTCCAACTGATCGACTAGATCTTGCCGACCTCTTGGAACTTTAACCTTACGCCTGACTAATTTTATGTTAAGTATATATAGATTTTTAATTCTAAAAATATAAAAACATTTGTTCGAAACTTACTAGAACTGCCGAACGTAGGTGCGTCGATCATGTCTAGAGATCTTGCTAAAAACAGGAACAGATAGGCGGTAAAGTAAAAATATAAATAATTAATCAATTTTTTTACCTATTCTTTGTTGATTGTTCAATAAATAATACAAAAGGCGCGGATTTGAACGACGCAAGTGCGAGAATAGATCACTGTAGTCTGAATGAAAATATTCTTTTGGAAATACTTTTTTCTGAACAATGTCAAATAATTACATACAAGATCAAATTGTTCGCTTCATTGTTATTTTCTTGAATCATGAGAACTGCGAATAGTTAACAGAGTTTTTGTGCATTTTAATCAATTAATAACGGAAATGTGGAAAAAAATTAGCTGATAATTATTCAATTTTTTATTCTGTTCTGAAGACATGTCTCAAATCGGAAAACGCTTACGACTAGACAATAAGCGGCCATGCTGCATCAAGATTGCAAAGAAAATTCTGGGAAATCATAATAGTCAAATTTCAATCGAGAAAATCGATCTCAGTTTGATTCGAACATGTCAGAAAAGTAATTTGACGAAAGTGTCAAAAAATATTGAGTGCTTAGAGAAACAAAGGACAAATATTTGGTTCTGGGTAGGGCTGAAAATTTACCGGACTGTTTATACTTTTACGTGGATTTGATCAATTTCGAAGAAGGTAAATAAATAGTTTAGTCGACGCTGCCACAAAATATTAAAGATAGAAAACGGAAAATAATTTTCTCTGCTTAAATTGCGTAAATATTAGCTTTCCTAAGATTCGCTTGCCATTCGAATATGTAGGTACATTTTAAGACTGATAATTAACCAAAATCCTACGACTAGCTTCAATTTTATTTTACAAATTATTCAAAAGTCGTGACGGAGAGTTTAGAATTTTATTTTAGTTCAAAATGTTTAATTTCATTCAAAACGCGTTTCTAATAGCTCAATCGACTTATGTATAATTTTGAACCAACCGAAATGACGCGAGCTCGACGAGGGCACTGATCTGGCTTGCGACGTCACCGCTAATATTACGCTAATCAAAAAAAGTTGAACGAAAATTTTCGATAACGCGGAAATGGCCATCTTTCGAACCGTCCGAATACGTAGTAGGTAAGATGGATGCTAATTTAGACTTCGATAAATCAATTCTTGACCTGAAATATAATTCAACAGAGTATGACTAATTATTTCCTCTCGACGAAATACGATAAAAAATATAAAATTGCATGTTTGGCGCATAGACGGATTTAAGGATGGCGGCCGCCCCACCCCCATAAGCCAAAATCATTTGGTGAGATAAAGAATGAATATATATAATTTCCGATGATTGTTGACCGTCAGTGGTCATAATTTTTCGAATTTTTGGGCGCTTCGCGCCGGATAATACATATTAATGACATTTATATATTTACTTTTTTGGCGGCCCAGAAGTCATATTTTTGCCAAGGGAATATGGTTTAATACGATTCTAAGAGCAGAAACAGCTTTTATAGCATAGTTTTCTTCTATTTTCAAGCAATACTTTTGAAAATTTTCGACGTTCGATGTCGAATGCTGTGTACAAATGCAAGAAATAAAGCAGTAATTCAAGCTTCTAAACGTTCATCCGTTTCAATTCCACAGATTTTCTGATTCTTCCTGCCAGATTTTCGCTAATACCAAAGAAATTTTATTAATTTTTTCGAGCAAAATTGTCGAAATTTTCAAAATTTTTCGAAAAAATGTCGCGCCTAAGCGATTTTAAGTAAAGGTAGACAAAGCGAAACGTCGGAAAAACGCTATTTCGCTTGTGAATGGTAAACTTTCGGACCTATTTCCTACTGCTTTCGGAAAAGTCGGGGTAACAACGCCCCCTTAGAAAAATCCTACATCCGCGATTGCTCTGACGAGAACTTCAACTCCGCAAGCGAGTTCGGGTATTTTTCCACGAAAAAAAGAAGAGGAACAGCCACCGCACTGCCCGAAACGCCAATCGTCAAAGATTAATGCGGAAAAATGCGCCGATCGTTCAAGGTTGTCGGCTATTTATACAATAATCCGACCGGCTTCTCCGGCGAACGATAAAACGGAAATAATAGAATATCAAATTATCCCTTTTCCATCGGGATAACTACATAGGTACTACGTATTCCGCGCGTTTTACCGGAGCGAGTATTATTTTATACGGGGGGCGAATAATGCAAGCCGGGATGATCCGTTATCCGCCGCACGCAACCTTCTCCGTACGGGCGGACCCTGTACATATTTAAATTATAGGTACACGTAGTTAGTCGGTAGAGAATTTCAAGGAGTCTCAGAATGGGAATACTCTGACATTATACTCAGCTTAATTATAAAGCATTCCTTTGCACGCGACCGCGTGCATTATTAAGCTTATGCGAGGAAGCAATCCTACATATATCTCGCTATTACAAAGGTGTTACAACAGCGAGCCTACTGTACGGCTCGTCGCTCAACAAACTTAACGGATTATAAATTATATGTTACAACAGGGTATACTGTAGAGCGAGTAAAAAACATTGATTAAGACGAGTATACGTATTCGGATAATATGCAAAAGTAGATATTGCGTTAAAACACCGAACCCTTAGCTAAACGTGAGAATCGCCCGCATTGATCTCTTGTTAGCCGTTATTTGCGCCTACCGGCTCTCAATAAGGCTATAATGGCGTTGGTATTTTGTTAATTTATGCTCATTCGGCCCTAAACGTTGCAAATGGCTATCATCCTGCCAAAAAATTTTTTGCTTCGGTTACGAGAGCGAGCGCTACTCATGCCAAATTAGCATAATCGAGTCGGACGAGCGAGCGTGTTCGACTTGCCGAACCAGCTCTCGCTCGTCTCCTTATCAATCTAATGAAATTCTCCAAATATATTTTACGTACAAAACACGAAAAAAGACTGGTTTTTTAAAATATTCCTAATTCTACCGTAAACGGATATTTAGGCACATACATATGTATGTATACATACGTACTCACAGATGAACGGAAATCGAACAAGGCCAGCAAAAACGAAATATGTCGGCTCCGGTTCGCTAATGAAAGTCGGCGCTAATTGGTCTTAGGTGAATCCATAATTACGAATTTTGGACAGGCCATCTTTGGCCGGATCCTCGCCGGATGGCAAATCGCTGGACTATCGGAAAAGCGGTTTAGTAACATCGTCATAATAGTAATAACAGTCAATTACATAAATTAGACTGGCCGGAAGCGCAGGGAAATCAAACTGGAGTGTATAGGCGGTAAATCCGTTTGTTTCAAATAATACGCACGAATCGGATCATAGTAATAACGGCCCAGTGTCAGCTGGAATTTTTTCATGGAAGCATTCCTAAGAGAGTAGGTAATGATAATGATAAAATTACGCAATTATTTGAATAATGTAATTTCAAAAGCGCAATTCGGCGAAAACGTATAGTTTGTTTCAGCGAGAATGACAGCGAAGTGAGAAATATTTGAATATAAATAAGATAAAGTGTTTTGCAAGTCCGAGAATTTATACGTCGGGCGCTTAATGGATGAATCCGATTTTTCATTCCCTTCATGCATAATTTTCTGATGATATTTATTGAAAGACGTGTCATCATTACGCGATTTATTGAGACAGTGCCAATTTATTAATTTTTAAGGGAAAATGATGCCGTTTGTGCGTCTTATCTGTAAAGGTAATTCACTCAACGCGAATAGCTATCTGGAATTCTTTTTCTTGATAGGAAAGTATTAATGAACGTCAAAATATTTTGTTCAATTTCTCGGAGATTAAGATTATTTCGTTTGTTTTTGAAACATTGGTTAGACGATGAATCATTTTACCTATTATCGATAGCTTTAGTGTAACTACTTTGCTAACTCACTTGTGGCTCGCAGATTTAGCCTTGATCAACAGCCTGCTATTTTTATATTTGTCGATCCTGTTGTCCCAAAAACCACTGCAAAGGGACTTGACAGAATTCAAGAGTTTCAAAATAAATGCATAAATAGAATTGATTTGTCACTGAAGAGTTCGATTTGTAAAAACGCGGATTCGCCGTGCGATTTTCGGATAAAAGCATTTATAAACGATATTCTAAAATACAAGACAGAGGCGTAGCCATAATTTTGGTTGGCGGGGCATACACAAAATTTTTTAAAGACTGCTTTTGCATTGATGCTCTGATATGATACTGTAACGCAATATGTATAGTAAAACCGAGTTTTTGACTTTTAGTAGTGTAGCCTAGCTAATTTATAGGTTTCCAACGATCAAAAATACAAAAGCAGCGCGAAGCGCCAAAATTTTGATATTTTTACTGTTTTCAAGTAGAACTTACGGCCCTTTTGTTGACAAATAGTTCGGAAATCATCAGTGGATGGCGCAAACCGCCAAGAAATTCAGCCATTTTTACCTTTCTGAATATTTTTTAGCTTTGTGAACACTGACAGAGCAGAAAATTATCAAATTTATACAAAACAATTTTGACACGATGCCATAAGTTTAGGCGTCTAAGAGGGAAGCAGTGCAAATCACTAACAAGATTTTAGAAAAATTTCGGGGAGGGGCTCGCGCCCCTGTGCTCCCCTCCACCCTTGATTCCGCCCCTGATACAAGGTGACAAGGTGCAATTATCCTCATTTGCATTTTGTCAGACTTTTGAGAGATTCTGCCGTAAGATACACATAGACAAAAAGCGCCAAAATTATAATGTATCTGACTAAACATTTAAATATTGTGAAATTCGAATCAAAGATGGCGACTATTTTGTGCAATATGTCGTAAGTAATCCCTTGAGCCAAATGTTATCGGAGTCACTTACGTCAACAGAGCCTTTTCAAGAAAGTGAGGAATTTCGCCATGGATATATGAATATTTTCTTGTGGAAAGCCACTGTTTTTGTGAAAATCTCTTATCCTTCTGCAAAAATGCTCAACTTGCAATGTCAAATCAGCACCCCGTCTGAATTTTAGACATGCGCACAAGAAAAAGGTTAGTTTGACATAAATTTATTCATTGCTTTGCAAACTAAAAACAGCAATTGGCTAAGCAAGCCTAACTGAAATAAATTGTCCTTATTTTAGAATGTTGAGATTGAGGATCATACTTCTGGCAAAAATTTATTTTTGTATGCTAATTTTGCTAAAAGTTTGCAGCCATGATTTAATTCACAAAGTCGTTGCTACATTTTTTAAAGTTCTGATCCTATGGTAATTTTTTCATTTCTAACTTCACTGGCGGTAAGCTGACAAATTACGGTAAATTTATTGAGTTTATTGTAATTACAGTAAGCTGACTGTCGATTAAGTTTGTATAAGCTAATTTGAAACATACATCACTTTGCTTTCCCTACAATTTATAAATGGCATCAGCAAGAATAGGAGCCCAAAGTTTCTGTCGTATTTAATTGCTTGAAATTTTCGCATAGGAAAATTGGTTTGTCTCTCATGCTCTCAATATTGTCTATACTAATAAAACTCAAGCACTTTTTAACGCTGTCTTAAAAACTCGGCTTTTTTATTAATAATACCACATCAAAATATGGAAAACTGTACATAAAAAATGCTTAATTAGAAATAGATTGCTCTAGGATGATCGTATTTAAACTTTTTTATGAAGATTTTTACCTCTGGTCAATGTACCTAAAGCGGAGTTCGAATTAATTTCATATTACAGACTTAAAAAACAAATAGACCCACACTTGAAAGATCAGGTTTTTCCTGCACCATAGCTTTTTCAGAATTTAAATTCTTCAAAGCTGTCAATTATTTTTGGTTTTGCCCATCTAGCAACAATGGACATAATAAATTTGCACACTCGAAATACAAATATAAAAACGAAACTAACATAATTCCACAAAAGCGACAACTTCGGCGCACATTGGAGGCGATCTTAAATCAGACGTCACATTCATAATTTTCTATCGTATTAATTTCTATTAATACCAATTATCCGCACTTTTATTATTGTTTATATAAATTAATAAAAATGAATTATAATGACAAGCAGTACAATGATTTTTTCGCTTAAACAAATGACTGATAAGAATTTCATGCATCGTCCGTTTTTTAAACAGAATGAAACCATCGATGATTCATCTTCACGTAGTTGATCAGGATAGCCGCATCAGTTATCTTTAAACAGATCGAACATTCAAGAAATGACGTCATCAACGAAATGAACTTTGCTAGCGGACAATCTTGTCTCAGAAAAGCTTATATAAAAACATCATAAAATTTTGCATCATTAAAACATCATGTTTACACTTTATAGGCGTTCTCTCGCATCGCCAGTGACTACGCATTTTCTGAAACATGATAGCCATTAATTTTTTAGACAATATGCATTGTTTTGATTTGAGAACCAGACGATTGTTTTGTCAGCCTTAGTGTTTTTTGTGTTTGCAAACTGTGTAGGCTGGACACAAAGTGATTCATTTTCACATACATATTTGCATGAGCAGCTTCTTCATATTTCAGCGTGCATATCAGATTAATAATTCAGGTGGTGATTAATTCATTTCAAACGAACGTTTGCTCCCTCATTTCGCTCTAAAAAACTTCTATTCAAGACGCTTCGTGCATTATTTTCTCGTTTATCTGGAAATTTGAGTTAGTTAATGAATTCTCAATACAGGTCAATAAAAGAAGATAAAGAAAACATAAAAACAAGAAAGATAGATTAAGCATGTTTAAAAGTCTACTTTCCATTTTTGTCAAGAGTCCAGATCCAGTTTCAAATGTCCAGGCAGAAGCCAATTGAAACTGAAAGCAGTGAGTTTCGGTCATAACCACACCTGGGCGTGAGGGGATTGGGGCGTATGCACCCCCGAGAAACCAAAATACCCCCAGAAATCAAAATGCCCCCCAGAATTCAGTTTTTTCGTTTTTTTTCGCAATTTGTTGATGCCAATTGAAAGTGTTCCATGAGAAACGTCGAAAAATGGTGTTTTCGCTTATACCGCCATTTTAAAGGCCATTTTTTGACCTTTGAAAAATCTTGCATCCCCCAGAATTTTCTTGCTGCCCACGTATGGTCACAACACAATCAAACCTCACCATCCAAGCTCTTACTGATTTTTCCATTTGCGCTGCATCTTAGAAAACTAAATTTGTAAAACCTTCCGAATGTCAGGCACGTAGCTAACTGGCCTTCTAAATTCAGGGAGGGGCTAAAATTGTAAAGTCAGGTATCTCACCGACTAGATAGGCAAAAATAATGGTATTTTTAGCTTTTCTTAGCAAGCTCTAAAGATTGGAGAAGAAAAATACTATTTAATTTTTAGCAAATTGAACTTGATTTTAATCATGAGCAAAAAATAAGTTGTATAAATAAAATGGCTTCACAAGTTATTTCTAAACAATATGTCTAAGGTTTTGTATTTTAATCTATTTTGCACTTAAGTGGTAGGTACATCGCGAAGAAAAACAATACGGAAAAGAAATAATTCTGCGCATAACGTCAGAAAGTTTTTACATATTAGCCATTTCTTACTCAAATCTAGTTTGTTCAGAACACAGAAGTTATACAAAAACAATAAATCCGGGGCTAAGCGCCCAAAAATTTTCGAATTATTAGCTCAAAAGAGTGCTAAAATCTATTTGGCGGACTTTCAAATGCGCTTCAATTTCACCTCTATCCCATAAACGGACCTTGCTAAAATTACTTGTACTTCAAAAATTTTGTTGGACTAGTCCCCCTTTCCCCCACAGATACGTGCCTGCCGAATATTCAGGTGCAATACAGTAAATTTGAGCATTTTACTGCTGCAGTGGGCGAGTTATAGCCAATGAGATATTTTTCGTTTCAAATTTCTTGTAAATTTCGCAAGATTGCTGACTTGCTCTCCCAGTATTTTCTAATCAGTTTTCTCGTTTATAGGCCTTTTATTAGGCCTGCTATTCCGACAACACATATGTACACTTGTATGATCGTATGCTTACCCAATACCTACCTACCCTTCATGTGACTATTCTAAATCTTTTAATGTGCAAAGCAAACTACAGAATTCTGTTAATCCATAATTTTAAATTGTTGTTCCCTTGTTCTGAAATGCGAGTAAGACCAGCTACTTTCTGAAGATAATGCAAGAAAAAGAGAAATCGTTGATTTATAATCAAGAAGCGTAATTTTTGGCATCTGTGTCCATGCATTTCTTGTAATACGAGTAAGTATACATAATGTAAATATTCTAATGCAATTGAAAAGTTCTTTTCACTTGCAGCTTTATAGGAAGATACAAGCGAGAACAATTTAACAATTTTTTCAATATTTTTTGAATAATTTGTTTTAGAAATAAACACATGTTTTTGCCATTTAAGTATAAAGTCGGCGGCCTGCGAAGCAGTTACCGATAGTTCAAAATAATCATACCGAAATTGCGCTTTTCTGGACTAGAATAGAACAATAGATTTAACGTTTATTAAGCATTTTAAGTAGGTATATGCGTTACTCGATCATTTATTTTTATGTTTGGATGTACAATACAGCGTCTTG